>JAVSBS010021964.1:0-89507 GCA_033124195.1 Coracias cyanogaster
TTAGAAATTAGGACCTCAGAAACGAAGCTTATTGGAAAAATGAGCAAATCCCCAGCTGTTTCTAAACCGAGTGTTTTTATGTTACTGAAATATCGCTGGTTCACACTAGCTGTATTATTTGGGCCGGAACTAGCAACCAAGCTATAATTAGTGTGACTTATTTCTTTCTGCCTCTTGGAAGGCAAATTGTCTTCACAGCTATTTGTGAAATATGTCTGTGAATTAAGTTATGCTGTTTGGCCTTACTTTGGCAGTTTCCAGGAACTCTGGAATCCTGAATGCTTTGAGCCCATCCCCAACACACATATTCCATCTGGTTTTTAGCAGTTGAAGGCCAACCATCGAACCATCTTGCATAATTCTGGTGCCAAACTGATCAACCCTTGATCATAATGACTGCTCTCAAATATTCTCGTTTCACAGAAAGGATAGTAAGGCACACTCTTTTTTGATTCATAGGTTCAAATACTGTTAGCATTTGTATCTCCTGGCATTGCGTAGAATAGGAAGTAGAGACGAGGTGACTCGAGAAAGGATGTTGAGAAAACAAGACAAAAGATTATAAGATAATATATAAAGTCAAGGTCAAGGAGACATACTGGGTGAATCAGTGATGTTCTGAAGCATGACAAGAAAGGGGGAAGAGTGGAAGGAGGAGGAGGAGGCGAAATAGCTGATAGATGATGTTTTTTCTTCCAGGAATTAGCGGGCTCTTGAGATGAGTAGTTAAAGAGAAGGTGGCTATACAGAAATAGCTGAAAGCCAATGTGCTTTTCTGGCTAAGGAGTTAACTGCTTTGGGAGAAATGCAGTCTGTAATGTATACACTTTATAGCTGGGGCATATATTTTGCTCAAGTAGTCATCTGCAAACAAAAGGAAATGTCAAAGGAATGAAATGAACCTGTGAGTTCAGATTGAATTCACAACATGGTTTCAGTCAGAAATGAAGGAAAAAGGAAATTGAAAACATACTGTGAAGTAATTGTGGGTTTAGTTTGGTACAGCTAAACTGTTTTGTTTTAAAGCGTTTTGCAGTTAACTTTTTAACCTGCAAAACCGTATTTTTGTTTTAAAGCTTAACAAAAAGAACAAAATAATATACTATATTTTTTTGGTTTAGGTAGAAAGAAAAATTGGGGTTGGCCCTAAAATTCCATTGTATGAGATTTTGTTTTGTTTCTCTTAAATAAAGTGGGGGGGAAATACTCAACTTTCATGCCTGAATTGTTTTTCTTGATCACAACTCTAATATTAAACTTCAGCATGTAGCGGCTTATATGCACCATATGTATCCGTGGCTGTGAAAGTATGAAATTCAGGAAAAGTGCCTTTTTCTGGGAAATACTCTGTAAAGTAAAGGGGGATCAAAGTGCTGCATTGTACAAAGAATGCTAAATGCTCATATATAATATCCTGAGTACAGTAATAGTTATCTAGTATTGTTCTCAATCTTCTGCAGTACAATAACATACTTAAATTGTGAAGAAGAGCAGGAAGATAGGTCATATTTCTGAGAGTTAGGAAGCACTAGGAAATACTTTAATCCTGTCTTTGTACTGAACTTTTAAACTTCATAAAAAAACGAATCTTCTTTAAAGGAGTGCAGGCTGTTCATACATCACTGCAGATTCTTTCTGGTTTCTGTTTTCTCCATTATTCTAGCTCAAGATGTCGATTGCGTACATGTTGAGAATAGAGATGGCATTTTCCATTATGATTTGCAGTTTATTCTCCATAAGCTCACTTAATTGTTGAAGTCGTGTATCATTGTCATTGAGTTGAATTAGGGGAGAAAAAATTTTGATGAAAATGCACGTAACTGTGAGGAAATCACATACTCTGATTAATTGATTATAGAAGTATTTTACCAGTATTTATAGGAAGTTTCTCCCCAGGGTCTGGACACCTGGTATCATTTGCTACAATTCTTAAATCAGAAATCTTTACTTTGATTCTGTCTGCTGGTGCTAAAGGATCTTTTTTGCCTGATCAGATCTGTTCCACTGCCAGAACAGTCTTCTCGTAAGCAGTGCTTTTGGGAGCTACCTTCTGGAAGGGACAGGCAGAGTCTACCTGAGAATTCTTAATAGAGAAAAGCTTAATCTATCTCCTGTGTTTAACTTAAGACATTTAGCTGCTTTAAATGAGGAGGTCACTGTCCAGTACGTTTTGAATTGTTACCTTGGAAAATTCTCTAAATTTTGTATTGGCTTCTTGGTTAGAAGCAGGGAGTAGTAAGTAGGAAATGAAAATCTTTGTTTCTTTCAGCTGCTTTTTGGATCTCTTATAGCTTCAGATTATCCTGAATATCCAAAATAATAAGAAAACAAATATACTATTGGAGTTCTATGTGCTTTGTTAGAAACTCAGCATGTACACTTGGAATGTCAGAACAAATTTAAAAAAATGTGTTAAACCTGTCAATTCTAATAGAGTAGAGAAAACTAGATATTCTGGTATTATATTAAGCAGTTAAACAAGTATTTTAACCCGTATAGTTTCATGGCAAGAAATAGTAATTAAAATATTTTCATATTTTATTAAAGATACATAAACACCAAACATCTAAAAAATTAGGACTATTCCATTAAAATTTGCATTTTAATATCATCTCTCTTTCTCAACTAAGGCAAGCTTTTGTACATATTAACCACAAAACACTCCTTGATTCTCTTCCTTTGTCCCATTTGGACAGTAGTGACAGTGGTAGAATTTGCTCTTCCCATGGAAAAGTCAGAAAAGTGGGAGCTTCTGTGTTTACTTTGAAGCCTTTTACTGCCAAGCGAAGTGAAGCAAGAAAGAAACGAACAAAGCGGATGGAAGGAGTTTCTGTTTCAGGTGTTGAACCCACTTCCTCCATCCACCGCAGTGGTTACATAGGTGCAACGCACTCTTGTTCAGGCTCACTGAGACCTGGAAAAATTGTTGCAGAACAATCTTGTTTAGTGATAATCTATATTGGTTTTCTGGTAAGGAATTCACAGGGGTCCTGTGAGAGCTGGCTTGCTGTTAAAATTAGACTGAGAAGAGGGAGGAGTAGAAAACCCTACCAAAAAAACCCATGGTGTAAAGAGAAGAGACTTGAGGAACAAGGTGTAAAAAGTAGCATAAGGCTTATTTCATCTGTTGTTTAGAAAGACTGAGGCAGGGTAGTTAGCAATGCTGCTTGTATGATATCTCCTAACTTCTATGAAAACGTTCTAAAAATCATGTGATAAATGCAGCAGTAAATTCCAGAGTCACAAAACAATCTTCTAGCTTGGGCTCTATTAGCCCATTCGTTCTTCTCCTTATAAATGCAAAGAAGAATGATGAGGGACACAAGAATATCCTCTATGTAATATGTATTTGTGGCTCTCATGTTTGGGGTCACTGAATTCCAGCTCCTCATGCCTTATTTTTACAAGTTGCAATTTGAAGTTGTCTGATGCGCGTAGCAGATGGATTTGGCTATGTTCCGTTATCTAGGACAAAATATCTAGGACAATTTAAAATACAGACTTGCACTAAAAAACCCAGACTATTTAACTGGAAACAGATTTCATTAGCCTTTTTCCTAGTCAATTAAAATTTCCCCTAAACTGAGCACAGTACATCAATAAATCTGTGGATATCTCTTAGATTTTTGATCATATTTCTGTATTCCAAATCTTATTATGCAGATGCGTGTGCCCATTAAACCTAGATTTCTAACAATAAAAATATATTAAGTGAAGGAAAGCAAGATTTCATCTAAGTGTGTATTTTTATATATACATAGACCTATAGGAAAGCTAAAGACTATTACAAAGATATATTGGCTTGATGAAATGAGTGTTTTTACAAAATGCATTATGCAAATATGATAGAAAAATTCCAAAGCAGAAGGAAAACAAAAACAAATGTCCGAATGTTAAATGCTGTCATGAAACAAAATTGTAAGAGCCATTGGGGAAGGCCGCATTAATCTCTCTATCAGGTTTCAGTAAACAAATTAGACATTTTCACTTGGATGATTCCAAAAGTGCAGATTTAAACTCCTATTGTTATCTGTGGAGACTGTGCTGGGAGGAAGAACTTTAGCTCGATCACGTAGTGGAACGTGCAGTTCTTCTGCTCTTTGCAAAATCCTTCAGATGAAATCCTGCAGAGTCTCTGCAGCGTGCTACGGAAACAGCGGCGGAGCGTGGGTCAGAAAGGATATGGTAAAAACTACTTTGTTTAAAATTCTATGATCATGAAGAATGAATGGATCTTGGACAGGGAAAGCGAACAGTCAAAGAATTTGTATCATCTTTGCAATATGTATGGTACAGCATCTAACATTTCTAATGTGTCACAGATGGTCTGGTTGGGCAGAAGGACTGCCAAAAGTGAATGTATGAAATTAATCTCTTTTTCACCATATCACACCATCTGTTGCCAGTTCATTGCGTCTGTTGCTAATAACAAATAATTAATAATAATTGCAATAGTTTAATTAATAAGTTCCTGCTTGATTTGAAACGATTTTTATAGGGGTTTATTGTTTCAGACACATTTTTTTCATATGTGCAGATTAAGCAAAAAAGATTTAACCCTTTTCCTGGGTGGCCAAATATGGAATTTAATTGTGGGTCTACTCTTAACGCTCGTGTATAAGCTCAAACAAAGTAGCTTTGACTGTTGTCACTGAGGCTGAGGAATGGATTTGAGAGTTTTACTGGCTTATGGTTATAATGAGCATACTTGGTGTGTTATATCAGGTAAAGGCTACCTGTGTGAAGGTGATGATCTCTAACTAGCAATGTCATTGTTCTAATATTGTTCTTTCAGAGAAAGCATTAATTATATTCAACCTGCTAAAGATAAAATTATCTTTCATTTAATTCTCTTTCCACAAAGTATTTCTCCAGTATTCCTGTTTTCTCATTGCTTTGTTTCTTCCCACAAATATAGATTTCTCATTTGTTTTTATCATCTACATTATGACCCTTTCAGTGTTTTCTGATTATTATCATATAACTCTTCACCTTCTGTTTGCAAATCATTGCTCAAAAATTTCTGATACCATAATTTTGTATTGGTGCTACAGGTTTTTATGCATCTAAAATAATTTATTATGGGTAATAACTACAGCTTTTACATCTTTTTCCATGTAAGTGTGTTTTCAAACTTAGTAAGGCATAACCGTATTTATAATAGGATGAAAGGTTCCAACCATAAGCACAAACGCTGTTCCTCACGTTTTGACTTCTTCATATATGTGTGCTAATAATTTTCCCCAGGCATATTTGGTTACTTATTTTATTTCCTTTTACATTAGATTTTTTTTTTTCCTCTGTGATGCTTTAGGCCTGTTTGCTCCTTCTGATAGCAAAGCATTCACAGATGTATCAAACTGTCAACCACTGGCTGGGGTAGAGAGACAAAAAAAAAAAGAGTAGAGCCCCTAATTTCCTACCTGGATGTGCACCAGCTGCCACTACACACACAACAGAGTATATCGATTTTTTAGTCCTTCAAGAGGGTATGTAGGAAGGGCCAGAACTGAACCTTTCCCTCACACTTTGTTGTCTTTTATGCATAACTGTAGTATCAGTTTTTAATGTATGAGTATTGTTTCCTTTTGGCATATATTAAGAAGCGGTCTGCTTGGTGTCCTGTGCAACTGGCAAAGGATTCTTCTTTGTAAGCAACATCTGCTCCTTTTTTGGATAAATATTTACATCCAGAAATCACAATGCCATAAAAAGCTCTTTTTTAGAAAACAGATACTAATTCTGTAGTACATTCAGTGCACTTCACTTCATCATAATCAAACTCATGTTTCAGGTTAAGGTGAAGGAAATGCTGAGGTTATGTGTCAGGTAGTGTGTCTGAAGAGAGTTTCCCTTCCTCGCCTCCTCCACACCCTAATTTAGCTCCTACCTTGGGAACCGACGTGCAGGTTTACATCTGGGTGGAAGCTCTTGCGTTAGAATGATCAGTAGGAGTTCTGGTTTTAAATTTAGAAGTCCCCAAAGAAAATTTTCCTGGAATTGTTCTTTTTAACCTTCAGCATTACATCTGCCCTCAGCTTGCTTTTCAAAATCAACTTAACATATGGCCTAGATACACTGCAGAAATGGATCCCACGTGTTAATTATGCATAAACCCACAGAGAAAAAAAGTTGGTAAGTGTTCAAGGTGGGTTTTGCATTGGTTTTTACCTCTTTTTTAGGGTAGTATATAAAGTTTTGATGCAGTTTCCTAAGGATGATGTGCAGATAAAGAAGATGGAAAAGGGCATTGGCCAGAAGGCTCAACAATTCTTGTTTTTTCCTTTGTAACAATGCATTTTAATGAAATTTTATGACTAGCTTACAAGGATAGCTAATCTTACCTACTTAGTTCTCAAATTTTTTTTTCAAACAATAGAAAATATTGTTTTGCACTGTTGGAAGTGAGCATTCTCACACCACAGTAAAGATTGCAAGGTTCAGTATGCCTTAAGTTATTGTGACCAATTAAATTATTGATCTCTTTCTCTTTGAAAGTGGTTGTCTTTGAGAAAAAGTTTTGTGAGTTGCCATCATATGATATTAATTAAACTGAGACTTATATGTTTGTGTGTGTGTGTATCTTTATAGAGCCATTTCTAAACCCTGAGCTTTTCTACTTTAGAAAATGCATCATGGCAACAAATTCATTGATCACATAGTATGTGAAGTAAATGCGTATATCAAAAATATTCCTCAGATAATTACTAGAAAATAAAATATTCTAGAGCTGTCAAGAAACTCGCTATCCCTAAATGAAATCTCGCTCTTATATGACATTGCAAGAGACTTTTTAAACAGCAATTATTTATCTATCTCTCCTATTCTGTAACGTCAAGTTTGATCGTGATTGCCTATCATGTGTTATTTCTGAAAACGGAAGGGTGAATTTTATTTTGCCAACAAAATGACAGCAAATAACAGCAGGTTTTTGTTGTAGTAGTACTACATACGGGTTGTAAAGACTCAGACGTATGATTTTTTTGGAAAAAAGGTAGTGGAAGAATGATTTGCATGGATCAATAGAGATCTTCCTACTTACTTCGGTCAGCTCTGGATGGTTCCCATCTGCACACCATGCTGAGGACTCTGGGACATTCCAGATGTCTCATTCCAAGGGAATACAAAGAAGAAATTTTTTTTAATATATTTTTTTTTTCTCAGTAAGTGCTTCTACACAGGAAAAAAGACTTTGTAGGTTTTTTTGCTTTGCTTAAATTTGGATACACTGCAGCAGTCTGATTCAGAATAATATAAGTGTTATTTTTAAAATGAGATATCAGCTTAAAGAAACAAACTGAAGTCTTGTAAAATAGGTTTCTCGTCTCATGATTTGCTTAGGTTTTAGTAGTACTGGTCACACATAATCCTTGGTTTTGTATTCCAAGCCAACTGAATTTTTATCTGTACGTGTTCACAAGAACTGTGTGGAGGAGCATAACAGATTTGAGGAGCAACGTGAATTGGATGTCATTTTCTGTGCGACTTGCGTAATTTGTAATAACAGACGCGTCTAATAACCTCCATTTCTTACTGACAGCTCACTGAGCTGGGAACGCAGGTTCCTGCTGCTAGCCAGGAGCTGTTTTGTTGACATAACTGTGGTAAAGTCGCCTTGGACTTAAGGGTATGCTAAATTATAGCTGGTTGTGGTGATGGAGAGGAGCAAAGTCCTCAAAATCTGCCTTAATTGTGGATTTTACCAATACATTAATTCAGCGAGGAAATCCTACTCTTTCCATTTGCTTGCATGAAGGAAATACAAAGAAGATTAGAGCATGGCTGATTCTTGCAATTCTGGGTTCTTTGTGACGAGGCAGTAAGGTAATTGTTCCGCAGCCTGTGCATAGCATTTCTATTCTGAAATAGCGTATCACTGTGCCAGCACAGGAAAAGGTGCCTGATGTACTCAGTGTATTGTCAATGTCAGCTTTATTTTCTCCCTTAGACTTTCACAGAGGAAAATTGGGATTTGGTTCCAAATCTTGATGGCAAGACCAGACAGTCCAGTCATGGGCAGAAGCCCTGTCTTCTTACCCAGGACCGCATATGTGCTTGACAGCCTGGTGTAGCGTCCAGTCAAGGGGAGTGAATGGGAATATAACTTGATAAGATTTTTTTGGAACTTTGAGACTGAAGCAGAATATAATTCATAGCAGTATTTACCTGACATAACATTTTCAAGCCAGGTGAAAATATCAAGCAGTAGACTGCAAATATAACTTAATGGGGCCACCAAAAACCCTGCAATGTATGAGTCTTGTGGCACTTTGAGCTTTTGTGGGAACATCTGAAAACCTGGTTATTTTCTCTGTAATTTTGTTTGGTTTGTTGCACTTGTGATGTGACTCGGGCCAGACATGCCTTTGAAACTCGTCATTTTTGTTTCTTCCATTGACACGGGTGAATGCTTTGCTGCATTCTGAGAGCTGTGATTGTTTTTTACGTCCAAGTGCTGCCTGTCCTCTGCTCAGCCTCTTCGCTTCACTGTGGACCAGACCTTCAACACTTCTGCACCAGGCTGACCGAACCCTTGTATATCCAGCATCCTCAGGGTTCAGCTAATGAGGAAGTCAGAATTATGCCTGTACCATAATCCCTTTACTTGCACTCAATTTTCAATTTTTTTTTTCCATGCAGTCTTATTTGATTGTTTTAATAGCTGAGCTGTTTTCTTCCTATTTATTTTTCCTCTCCAGAAAAATGAATAGCTGATTATCAGTGTGCTGCTTATTTTTAACTGTACTATGCTTTAATCTATACTTGCTACAAATATGAATACAACCTTTGGCTTCATAAAGCATGATATTTAATTTGTCATTCTCAGGTCCTGCTGAGACCATGCCCTGCATAGAAGTATTCTGCTGTTACAGCTAGCAGGATCGCAGCAGTTTTACGAGTACTAATAACACATATTCTACAATTTGTTAATTGATGTGAAGTAGACTTGGCAGCGAACACTAAAACAGCTGATTTGTCACTGTGTAATAATAAAGTTACTGAGTATTAAATGGAAGTTGAATCCAAAAATACGTGTTAATCTTGGAGTTTAATGGAAAGATACATGTTAATCTTGGGGTGCAGCTTTGACTTGCATTTCAACTGAATGTTCTTAAGCCATCTCAAGGTTAGGTGTCTACATCTGGACCTCCTCCTGATACAGTGTGAGATATACCTACCTCCTGTTGGGCATTCATTTCACCTTACACAGTTATTTTCAGAAGGTGCTTTTCTCTCTCCACAGATACCAATGCCATGACTAAGGACAGATATTTAACTTCTAGATAGCTACAGTCAGATGACAGGATTCATAGCCACTTTTTCCAATGTTAATTTAGATTGATATATGCATTTTATACTTACATATGTGTGTATGTATACAGAACTTTGTGGACTCCTTGTCAGCTGGCCCACTGGGCCACTCAGGTTATTCAGGTAATGTTCAAACAGTCTGCTGCTGTTTGAAGGATTCTTGCTGGAGGCACTGCTCTTTAGCTGCAAGGGACGGCAACTCAACATGAAAGTGTGGTCAGTTGTCAAGAGAAAAGAGGTCCATGTTTGGTATACGAAAAAGCAAACAAATAGAAATAATAGTTCAGAAGTTTTCAATAGGAATAGATTTGCTGATGAATTTGAATTGATATTGCTCTGTTCCGTTTTTCCTAGGAGTTTTAGCATTGCTCATGGCTGTTTTTGTGTTCTGTCCAGAATATACGTTATTACCATTGAAACGCTCTTGAAGTGTTTGAAGAAAGAGAATATTGACTCAGACAGAATGAAAAAAAAGGGTTAGTGCTTTTCCAGCTTCCTATACCTGTTTTATGTGGAAGTAATCATTCAGTTATTAATTCATAACTTGGTTCTTTAATAATAGGTAATTATTAGTCATAAGTCAAAGAGCTTTGTGTCATGTAGAGTTTTTTCCTACAGTTTCATTGTTCTTATTTTAGTTATTACCTTTGTATCATTTTATCCTAATAAAAGTTGCTCTCATAAAATACATATTTAAAAGGATTTGGCAACAAACCAATACTAGACCCATTCTGTTTAAATCTGTGGTGAGGACTTGTATTTCTCTTGTGTTAATGCAGGATTTAATTTGACATGCTTCACTTTATTCCAAGTCAGAGTAAATCAGTAAATCACTGTCTTGCTCCATGGTAATCTATCCTGTGCTGTTTATTACTAACGTACCCAAATCCCTCATTCTAAGGCCAAAAAAAAAAAAAGGGGGGGGGGGGGGGTCAGCACTGTTAGTAAATGAAATATTTGATCCAAACAACATAGGCAACTTCCAAAAGAATGACAAAGATGTAATAAAGAAAGGTGGTGAGGGGCAAAAGCTAGGGCAGTGGCCTGAGCTGGCTACAGGGGTACCCCGGACCATAGATGATAAAGGAGGAAGTTTGCTGAGAATGGGGGCTCCTTGTGTTCCTCCTCTTCCTTCTCCTCATACTTCTCCCCATCCCAGAAGGAGCTTGCTCCTCAGGATCTGCTTTCCCATTTATTGTGACTGCTTTACATCCACTGGGCTAAGTATTACGTTGTATCCATAAATAACTACATAAATGGAAGGAAAACAAAATGCTTTGAGTTAGGACCGTTATGAAAAATGTAAGGTAGTGTACTTAATTGAGCTATAAATTTAGCTATAAATTAAGTTGCGGAGCGATTGCTGCCTGTTTGATAGGGCTAACAGAATTGTGGATCTGGAATCCTAAATCCTACGGTTCAGGCTGTTACTTACTTTCATGTAAAATGGCTATTCCTGGCATTTTGACAGTATGGAGCTAAAATTATTAGGGTCAAAATAAATGCATTAATGGGTAAATTTTCTACAAATTGTTTAATGTTTAAAAGGATTCTTTTTACTTTTTTAGAAAGGAGTGAAGTGTCACAAAACCAGCAATTCTAGTTTGCACAGTTGCCATTTCTATATACCTTCTTAATTACCTAGAAGATGCAAAATTAATGAAAAACTTCTTTTTCCAGTTTAAAGTTGTAGAAAGATACCAAATCATGAAGATATAAGGAAATATTTTTTCCCTTTCAAGTGACTTTCAAATTTAAGTAGTATCCATAATCTGTTCTGCAGGATTATTTCTCACAAAAACCTCTCTAACATAGCCTTCCAGGCAATATTATATAAATATTATCAAATAATGCAATTAATATTATTACTGTTGTTAACTCTTGCTTATTACTTTAGCATGATACTAAGTTTGGCTAAAATGCTAGCCTGAATGTCTTTGTGCCATCGTTTCAGCTACTTAAAGGTGTCAGTATATGCTAGAACTGTTCTTTCCCTTGACATACAATTTTTCCTTTTAACACAAATATGGGTGTAATAGAAATCTTGTACCAATGTGCGGTGGATTGATCCTGGCTGGCCACTAAGCATCCATCAGCTGCTCGCTCAGTCTCCTCCCCAGCTTGCTGGGGAGAGAATCAGAAGGGCAAAAGGGAGGAAAAAACCTCACTTGAGTTTGAGATAAATACAAGCAGTGTAAAGACAATCACTCGCCACCTTCCCCAGGGAGACTCATGCCCAGCCAGTCTCTGCGCCGTGGCTCCTTTGAAAGGCTGCTCCCCAGTTGTAGTGCTGAGCATGAGCTACAGCGTGGACTATCCCTTTGGTCAGCTTGGGTCAACCGTCCTGGCTGTGCCCCCTCCTGCCAACCGCAACGTATTCATTGCGGGGGCAACACAGAAGGTCTCCAACTGGGCAAGTGCTGCTCAGAAGCAGCCAAAGCACTGGCATCGTGTTAGCGCTGTTACAGCCAGAAATCCAAACTACGGCACCATAGGGACAGCTATGAAGATGTGCTCCATCCCAGCCAGACCCAGTACACAGTGCCATAATTCGCTGGCACTGGGACAGTGTTTTGAAGTCTTTGCTTGTGTATGTGGAATGTAAAATTGACAGGTTTCCTGGGTGGAGTTTGTATATTAGGAAAAAAACCCAGGAAATAGAAGAAAGTTGAATGTGCAAAGTAAGTTTGTTTTGACATGTAATATTGAAGTTCTTCGTTATTACTCTGAATGAGAATGGTAATTTGATCCTTTACTGAGGAAATGATAATTTTTAGGTTTTGCAGCGAATATCTCACATATTGTACAAAAACCATAATGTTGGGGTTTTGAGCATTTGTTGTGTCTCCTTGAAATTGCACTCTTGAAATGAGTTATTGTCTTGTTTTGATGGAAGTACAACATTTGGTTTCCTTGTTCTAGAGGCATTCTTTGAATGCTCTGCCAGTTTTCCACAGTTGCATTGAAATATTGTTCATATATTTAATGTTTGTTTCTGACATTTCAAAACCCACTTTGAATATTCTCATTGTGAAAGTGTTTGCATGCTTATTTGAACATTTGCAGCAACACCAAATTAAAAAATCTAGGAGTTTTTACAGATCATCTTACTCCTTCATGAGGAAGCATTGCCTTCTAGAATGTCTCTACTTCCTGGAGACATCTGGGTGGGTAATTTACAGATACAACTTCAAACTGATAAATATTTTGACAGAGAATATGGTTTTTGCAAGACACAGTTTGTTTAGTACTTTTTGATGTAATACAGTATCTACAGTCAGATAAAATCACCTCAGTCTGCTGCGTTCAGAGGCCAAGGCTGACTCAGCGTGGGGCTGAGGGTAACTTCATCCCTTCACTTTAGGTTTGAGTCTGAGTGATCTACGTGACTGAGAATGCAAAACTTCACCAGCAGTAATTTCCATCACAAAATACTGAAGCATGAGTAAATCATAGCTAAAAAATTGACCTTAAAGATGTGCTTGAAATAACCACTAGGAAATGAAAGCCTTTGTTTCTCTGGTATTCATAACACAGCTATTCCTGTGTTTTAAGACACACTTCAGTGGCGTGAACAGTGTGTGGTGGATGGAAGTTGATGGAAGGTGTATATTATTTTTTTCGTGCAAAATTATGAATATTTTCTATGATTTCCACCTATTCTTACAGGCACTGAGAGCTTTCAGTTGTATGTCTATATTGAACTCATGATGATGATTTTGCACTCTTCTCTCTTTTAACTTCTGCTTGCCTCCAGCTCCTTCCTTTTCCATGTCTCCTCCATTTGCTGTAGACATAAGAACTCTAACAAGAGGCAAAAGAAGAATCTTCAAACTTACACTCATACACCTGCTCACTCTTATTCCTCTTTCATTTGAGTAACTTCTGTAGGTTTTTATTTTAACTCTTCAACTTCTTGGAACATTTCTCTCGGGAAGGCAGCAAGGAGACAAAAGTGGCATATGTTACAGCTTTTTGCAAACCATGTTTTAATCATCTTAGTCTGTAATTGGTAGAAATAGGAATTTTAACTTCCCCCTTGAGACAGGAATCAGGAACTGTTTAGGAGCTGTGTTCTATTGATTATTCTCAGCCTTTATCTGTTTCACGTGTGACTGTTGCTGTATCTTAGTTTAACTATTGTATTTATTAGAAATCCAAATAAGCAAAATAGGCCAGCACTTGAAAACTGGTAGCAAATAGCTTAAAACATATCAACAGCACTGCTTTCTTGGGATACCTCTTATCCTGCATGGAAATCTGTGACTAAATTTACTAACAAATCTGAGAGAAACAAATAAAATGATATTCCATATCTTGTGCTTGCATAAATACATTTCTCAAAAAAGCAGTCTTTCACACCTGGCAGGGGTCCTGGGCCTGGAGTCATCTGTGTGAAGTAGTAGTTCTGAAAGGTATTTTAGTAAGTTGAACCAAATTCGGGGATGATTGGAAGGGTAAATTGGTGGAATCTGATCAGAAAAAAAATTTTATATATATATATATCAACGCATGTAAATAAAGTCATCTCCCCCATGCTGCTATGCAGTGGTACAATTGCACGATTTACATGATGAAGACAGAATTGAGGCTGCTACTGAGAGCTGCTATTTGCGATGCTGTAATAGAAGTAGAGAAATGGAAAAATGCTGGAAAAGTTTGAAAAGCAATGAAACTTCTTATTGTGTTCCATAAGGGAAAAAAAAAACCCAAACTTTAAAAGAGGGGTAATTTTTTAAAACAATTGTGTATCGTGGTGAAGACACTGAAAGAGAAGTCTTACTAGACAGGAGATGATGCGGTGTTTTGTAGATCTGTTTGGATTTTTTTAGATAATCATCTACTTACCTGCCAGCAAAAAAAACCCCTCTGAATTTTATGAATGCTCTGATTGCTAATCACCATTGTAACGCACTGTAGGAGTTGCTTACAAGACTGGACCTTGGGTCTGTTAACCATTTGGTGGTAAAGGTCTGAGGTGCGACGAAAGCATTATTGGTAGAGGTAGCTTTACATCCCTTCAGTCTTCTGTCCCAAGACTTCATTTCCTTTAGTTTCATTGTTTTGTATTACAGATCCTTGCTCTAATTTACCTCTGCTGTGAAAAATTTCAATTCTATTACTATACATTAAGTTATCCAGAATCTAAAATGGATCCAAGCTTATTTTCTCAATACAACTGTTATTCAGCAACATCTGGATTAAAAAGGAAATGAGAGTGAAAATAAGCAGTGTTATGCATGCATTGCCAGTCTTAATTCATAGCAAAAATGTACCATGATTTATTGAACAGTAACTGCTACAAAATACAATAAACGAATGCACCTTCCCACATCATCTTCTGTTACGATAATTTAGTTGAGGTGCTCTGCTGTAATGATTTTAATAACACTCATTTTAACACAGTCTAGGATTATCGCGTTGCTTCATCCATGCTGGTAGCTTATCCGGAATAGTCAGGAGTTGTTCCTGTTTTACCCTTTTTTATGCGTATTACAGGAATCTACTGTGCTCCCTGAGTTCAAAGGAGAAGCTACTCAGCTTTATGACTGTATCTTCTTGTGGCATCATTTTGCCAATCTTCCCAGCCAACATCTTCACCGTCACAAACTCTAAAGGAGAATCTGGCGTCTTTCTGTTCTTGCGAACAAAGTGAGTGGATGTTGAGTGCTATAAATAACCACCTTGGGGTTTTGTGAATTCTTTACTCACAGATTTTTGGAAGTTGAAGTGCAAATCATTGTAATTCTTGATTTTAAGGGTGACTTAGCAACTTAAACCAGTTGAGAACATTATGTCCAAAGTCCTCACTTAAATGATAGGCTTATACTTAATGTTTAAGCATTTCAGCATTCCAGTGCAGAGAGTTGTGGTAGTCGGTCATTCAGTACACCTTTTAGAAATTCCAGGACTATTCCTATCTAAGCAGATGAGAAGAGGAGTGAGCCCCTGGTAGATCCGCAAGATCAATGAAATCCTCATTGACTCTTGTTGTTGCGGTGATGAAACTCCCTCATTTTAGGTATGTGCCACATCTATTTGGAGATTCCGTAAATTGTCTTTACTGAAATTTAAAAATCCATTTTAGTCCTGAAGAGGCTTGTGGTGTCTTTTTAGTGGAAATATTTCTGTTAGCTAATGCTACTACTGAGTCAGCTAACGAGTACTCACAGAAGATGGAACTACCAATTCTACACAGAAGGGAGTTACTAATATTAGGATTAAGAGAATGTGATGCAAGTAAATACATCTAAGAAAGGCTGCTCTTTGATAATTTCAACAAAGCAATCTCTTGGCAAATAGGGTATGACGATTTAGAGCTGAAGAGTACAATCTTACCTGGCTTCAACCACTTATGAATACACAGTTTGCTACAGAAACTGGAACTATAGAGAGAAGGTTATATTTTGTACTCTTTTTCTCCTCACGTTACTGCACCTTGCTCAGCAGCCTATTTATTATGTTACTTCTTAATAAATAATTGATGGAGAACCGATAATACAAAATTTACTGAATATGTAAAGCGTTTTATTATAACTTTAATATGCTACAGGTGTGTTTTAGTGGTCCATTAATCTACACCTCAAGGTGTGGTGTGAGGACTGAGGCTGCTGGCTGTGAGCTGTGCGGGGTTTGGATTAGCAGGCCGGTAAAACACATCCTGGAGGGGCTTAATGCTGTTGTGCAGGGAGGAAAGATGCCCTGTATAGAAACTGCGCTGTGGTTTCGGTATGCAAGCTAACTTTAAATGAGGAAGCATGAGTTCTGGAAGGAGGCTAACAATAGCAGCGTGGATCTTTTATGTAAGTTAATTTATTCTGCTGTTTGGGAGAAACTATCTTAGGGCGAAGGTGGTTTCCATTAATTTCCCAGGTTTCCTGGAAAAGTTGTAAAAGTTAGGTTATCTCCCTCATACTTTATTTACAAGGCCATGTACAACACAAGCCTAATTGTTATCTCTCTGTGCTGCTCTTAATCAAGTAATGGTGTGAATATAGCCCAGAAAATTCAAATTGTATTTAAGCGTCTCTTAAAATTCTTCATCTAGTAATACTTTTCATTGCAGATAAGTGGTTTGGGGGTGGGGCGGGTTTGGGGAGTACTTTTTGAGAGTTTTGGGTCTTTATTTTTGTACTTACGTGCTACATCTTGCTTATTCTATACCTTTTGGAAAGGCTGACTTCCACAGTATCCCTTGACTATCATTAGTCTCTTCCTTCCTTCTCTCTCGTCTTATTTTCATTCCGTGCACAACATTTGAGTAGCTTTAGGCTCGCTTTTTGAGTAGAGTGGTTGCAAAGGAAAATGGAAAACTGCAGCGTACAATGCCTGTGTATTCCTAGGTGAAACTCTCTTAACTGCGTGCAAAGGGCAGAGAGCTCCAAGAGCAAAAGGATGTCTGCAGTAGATCAGACCAAGAGTCCAGCTGGCCCTGGAGAAATCAGCAAAAACAACAGGCAACAGCAAATGCTTGAAGAAAAAGTGTAAAAGCAGAGCAAGCATATTGAGATTTCTGTAGATATGGCTCTTCCTATTTTCATCTGCAGTATAAGAACTTCTTAACTGGAATGTTATATTCAGACCATTTTGCTTAATAGCTCTTGAGGGAGTTCTCTTCCATTTGTCTAAGAGGTTTTTAATCATTTCACATATTAAGACCCAACCTGTCCTTTTGGAATGTATTCCATCATTTTAACTCGGAAGTGAGTGGGAAAAAGTTTGATTTGCATCTGTGCTCTTTATTTCAAAACTGCTGCTACATGCTTTCATTGCACACCTCATGGGTCTTGAGCTACAAGTGTGGTGAATTATCAATCTATATTCAATCACCCTGTGCTCCCTCCACTGTGTTCTTACCCACCTTGAATAAGCCTCGGCTGTTTTCTGCTTTAAGCAAAATTTGTCAGCTTATTCTTCATTCTTTTCAAGTAGCTTGTGGATATATTAAATACGAGGGGCTCCAGCGTGACCTCCTATAGAATGTTGGTGAGTTTTTCCATCAGTTTCTATCCTCCATTTATTCCTAGCATGTTTGTTCTGTTTTCTACCTGTTTATTAGCATACAAGTGAAACTTCCCTGTCTTTATTCTGTAGTAGAAAGTAGGTTTTTGAGAATCTAGATGTTATCATATGCATGAATGGCTTCTTTGAAGAATGCTTTTAGGTTTTAAATGCATTATTTCTGTCTGCAAAATTGAGTCTTTTTACCTGCTATGTTCAGCCACATTGGTAGTTTTTTTTCACACATTCAACCGCTTTGCCGGTATGTAGTTGTGTTTACTCACTAGTATTTCTGCATATTCTGACTACAGACTTTTCAAACAACTGATACCATGTTTGCCTTGTTCAAGCGATATCATGTTGCCGTGTTCAACTGCAGATAAAATGTGCTGGACACACTCACCAGATGTTCTGACAAGTCTGCACTGGACATTGCTGCATGCTGGAGAAAAGAGTGGAAACAACATGAAACACAGTTTTAAAATCTTCTCCTCTGGAAGTAACTCCCAAAATTTCCTGCCTGCTCTATAACACAACTCCTCTCTGTAGAGGCAGGTCGAAAATAAGGATTTTCAAACAAGGAACTGGGCCACTATCAAAAGCAGGATGACTTGCAGAATTTCAAATCAGTAGCATAAGCGAACAAGCAAAATAATGACTTAATGGAAGCTGATCTTCCCTTGGTGGGGGAGGTCCAGGACATAAATGTTAATTGCTGTGACTGAAGTGCTCACTTGATGTATAGAACTGGACTCTCCTTGTGGTGATTTTTCTGGTTTGTTTATTCTTCTTTGCCCTGGGCTTTCTGAAATCAATGGAATTATTTAGCAAAAAGAGGTTCTGAGTAGAAACCAGGGGACTTGGTCCTGGACTTTGGATGGGGATACCTCCTAGCAGTTTCAGTGCATGTAAGGCCGAGTCCTTCTTAACATTAAGGTAGTTGGAGAAAACAAGCGCCTCAGGGTTCAACTGAGTGTGGTTGGTTTTGGGCTGCGAGCTTGTACTCGCCTACTGAGCACTGAATTCTTGCTGCCACGTGGCCAGCAGCTGCTGCACTTCTCCAGTCAGCTCCTACCAGTCTCAGTTCTGACTCCAGGGATGAAGACAGTTTCTCCTATTTACTCATTCATGCATTGATTTAGTTTTGTCCATTGTTTGGTCTTTTTTGGGAGATGGTTTTGTTTGCACCACTTCTGGTAATGATCAAAGTTGTGTATATGTGACCACCAGTGGAGGGACCTGTCAAAACTGTGCAATTTGCTCTCCTTGTCAAAGGTTTTATTATTGTGTGGCTGAAATTAGCAGGCTGTCTAGAATGCAAAAGTCCCTTATGAGTCATCTGAGCTACTCAGTTGAAGATTAAAGCTCTACTCAAATAAAAAACTTGTGTTCAGATGATTATGTGATGGGGGGTGAAGATGTCTGTGTGCCAAAACAAGGTGCTATATAAAGGTGCTATATAAGGAAGTACTTCTAGCAGAAAAAGAACTTGCTGCTGAGTGTTCATACAAATCTGACTGACTAACTTTTAAATGGAAAATATTGTTGATAATTTATTGGGCAGGCAAGAATCTTTTCTAGCCGAAGACTGAAAGATGAAAGGACGTGATGGGAAGGTGGCTTAGCAGAGAATGTGAAATCTAGACAAGATATACCAGTACTGCTCTTGACTACAGATGAGCCAAAGTTGTTTATAGCAGATACCTCTGAGCAAAAAGTTTTTTGAGGAAGGCTGGTATTTTGCCTGTCAGATCTGCTTCAGGTCTAGTGATTATCAACATCTTAGCTGCTTCAATTCCCTGATGAACTGCCTTGAAAACATGAGTTTTATAAATCACCTCACGACACTGTACTACAAAGCCCTGATGATCAGCAATGCAGTGACCACAGTTATGGGAAGAAAAGACATCGTTTCTGGGAATAATGTGAGAACGTATCAACTCCACACATCTTGATTGCAGACTCTGCAGGTAGCCAGGGTTTCTGTGGCTTACTCCTTGACCTTCACCTTCGCTTTCACAGACTGCAAACTTCTCAGACACATTCATAGTGTGAACTGCATCTTAATAGCTAGACTGCCTGATGGAGAGATTTCCTTCCATTCTTAATTGGGCAGTACCTGTAGCTCAGTCGTCCAGGACTGTAAAGATTTGCTGCTTCCTGTTTGCAGTTGTATAGTGTCTCTGACAATTTATAACAACGAACAGTGACTTTAGGGTGCATATTTACATTACGATATTCTAGAAATATTCTGCCACTTCAGAAAAATGTTAAGTTGTGCTACTTTTCCTTTGCTTCCTATTTTATCTATGTGTTCTTTTAAACCTGCAATAATTCCTGCTACCTATTAACGAATAAGAAATAGTAAGTTCAGACCAGGTTGTTCTCATTGTGTGCTTTCCTAAGGAGAGGTCATGGACTAGGTGGCAGATTGGATACCTTCATTAGACACATACCTTCACCGTAATAGGAAGGACCAAGTAACAGATTCCAAACTGGTCTGTTCCCCACCTCCTCTCCTCCAGCACCCTTCCCACAGCAGTGATTGGGTACCTCGCTACTCTTGACTGGTCTGCTCTCTGCACTCTCTTTGTATTTGTATATTGCTACTTTTTAATATTATATTAGTTACTATAGTTAGTTACTTAATTGAATGCACAGTTAATTCCTGGGTTTATTTGTCTTCACATGGATGTGCTGTTCTGCATGTGTTTTCACCAGTTGTGATTCTACAGCTGTAAATTCTGGTAATCTGAGAGCTGAAGTGTTGCTGTGAAACTGTCAGAGCCAATCTCAGAACCTGATGAGGAGAAAAAGAATCGTGGAATTTGGAGAAGAGAAAGATGAACTAGACCTTCTAACTCATGTTCGTGGTAAAGAAAACTTAGGTTGCCTAATGAGGTTTTGGTAGTTTGGTTCTGGTGACAGGAAGTACCCCAGGAAACAGCCGCTTCCCACTGTTTCTGTTCTCCTACATCTCCCATTGAAATTCCTGGAGAAGTTGGACAAGTTGCTTTGCCTTTTATGCTGGTTTTGGCTGGGATAGAGTTCTTGATAATGGCTTAGATAGGGCTATGTTTTGTATTTGTGCTGAAAACAGTGTTGATAATACAGAGATTTTTTTGTTATTGCTGAGCAGTAGCTTAAACTGCATCAAGGCCTTTTCTGCTCCTCATTCTACTGTGCCATCAAGCAGGCTGAGGCTGCACAAGAAGTTGGCAGGGGACACCGCTGGGACAGCTGACCCCAGCTGACCAAAGGGCTATTCCAGACCACAGGACGTCATGCTCAGCAATAAAAGCTGGTAGAAAGGAGGAAAGGAGGGCAGGCACTCCAAGTTAGGGCATTTTTTCTTCTCAAGTAAGTTACATGTGATGAAGTCCTGCTTTCCTGGAGGTGGCTGAACACTTGCTTGCAGCTTTTGCTTTACCTATTAAACTGTCTTTATTTCAGCACATGAGTTTTCTCACTTCTGCTCTTCCGATTCTCTCCCCCATCCCACTGGAGAGGCTTAGCTCCATCTGGGGTTAAACCACACCTTTATCCACTTGTGTTCCCAGGTCCCAAGCTGAGAAAAAAAGTAGCTGCCTCCTTCATAAGATGCTATGAAATCTATTGATGAAGACAGTGGTAGGTATCATTGTTCAGTTGATGCCTGTGTGCATCAGAGGCCATAAGGCTGGAAGATGACCTAAATAATACTGTTTCTGCTATTATGCAACTTGTTTTCTACTGCTTTTCTTATTATTTCTACAAAGTAACATAAAAGGATACCAATTTTTGGAGGTTCCTTGATTAGCTCTGCCTAGTAGGAGTACGGCCAATTCCATTCTAGAGATGAAAATGCTGTTGGGCTTCCTATCTAAATTTAAAGGAGGAATTGCAGTTTTACATTCTTGTGCCATGTGTTCCTGAACATGGGCATGTATGCCGGATTTCAGCATACTGCTGAAAATGCCTGTTGTCAAGACACTGAATATCAAGGGATATTTTGTGCGTTGCAGTAGCTGTCAGTTCAGTAAACGTGAAGAGTAACAAAAGGCAATGCACGGAAAAAGCCGTATGGATTAATCTGTGTCATCTCAATTTTAATTTTTCATTTTTTATGTCTATTAACCCTTGTCATTATTTTTAAGTGACACTGTTGCTACTGGATCAATTTTACTTCTAAAGCAACGATCAAATTGTGTGGATCAATATCAGAAGATTTGTCAAATCTAGACTATTGGCAGGAAACTATATTTAGAAGTAACCTATCATCCTGTAAGTTCTCATCTAACAGGTGGTTTGTCACATTTACTTGCTATGATTTTCTGTGTAAGAGATATTGGGAAGCAAATGTAGGCTATCAATCTGCAATTACTGTAAAAGTTCTTTGGCATCAGCACTGAGCTTTAAATTATCTCCTCTTCAACTGGGTCCCATTTCATTTTCATAGACCAAGACTTTAAATTTCTTAGGGCGGGGGAGAATATCTTTCTTTCTTTTATCAGTTCCAGCTGTTCAAATGTTTGTTTCTTTGGCTTTTCTTTAAGGCTTAATGCGGTTTTATTAATGAAAACTCTTTCTGCAAAATTCTTTTAATAAGAATATATGGTATGGCCATTCCTCACTAAAAACCTATTTTGTGAAAGTACGCATACACCCAGTACAGAATATTTTTACAAGTCATCCTGATACATGTGAGTCCATCTGCAAGTATCTGTCTTGTATCAGCTCTATCTAATGTAAAGGCTGATGGGTTATTGTCCTGGAGTTACTCTGCTGTTACTCTCATTTCCCCCTTTATTGTTAGAAAGAAAAAAGCCCTGATTAGACTAAGCATCATCTCTAAATGACCCAGGTAAAGAAAAATAGTAACCTACAAAAGGGAGGGAGACAGGCAAAGGTAAGGTGTGAGAGCTCTTCAGCTTTAGACGGGTGGAGCTATTGAGCAGATGCAAGTTGAGTTATACTATCTGTTCATCCTGAAACTCATGGGATAGAGCAAAAGTCAGGAAAATGTTGTAGTCAACAAGTCTCAAGAAACTTTAATTATTTATCTGGACAGCTGTATATTTATTTTTTCCAACAGCTTTATTCAGTTCTAAATTGATTGTTTACAACAGAGCTAAATATAATCTCAGGACTGAAGTATAAATAAAAACACAATTTTTTGAGGCTGAAAAGAAAGGCAGGGCTAGGTATATCTGTATAAGAAAGAAGCCATAAACCATTAGAAATGAATGGTAGAGGCAGTAATAACACAATGAAGTGACTGTAGTTACGCTGTGCTGCAGCGTAAGGCTGGGGCATACTTCAGGAGGTACGTTAGTCATCGTGGCTCTGCACAGCTGCTGAGAGAATAGCCCTGAGTAACCAGCTTCCAGGCTTTAATATGTTCCAGCGAACATATTAAACAAAGATTTATTTTCAAAATAGACTGTAATGTCTCACCTCTTTCAGAGTTTTTTTTTATTATTACTGAAATCTGTAACTTTCCTAATATACCAGGTTACAGTTCTTTGGATGGTTTTTTTCATACACAATGAGCAGTTAATCAGATCTTTTGGCTTAATGCTTCTAGCCTCTTTTATGGCTCATCCTACCTCAAAGGTACAGTTCCGTATGTTAACTAGACGTCAGGTTAATGGACTTTGGCAATCTGCAAATTACATTTCTAAATCTACTTTAAAATTAACTAAGATACATGATATCTACTTTCTCTTAAAAAGAGCAGTTAAAAACCAAGTAACATACTAAAATGGCAGTAGTGTATTTCAAATCTTTGTTGTGTTTGTGGTATTTTCTGTGTGGTTTTCTGTTTGGATAATCTTCGGGCAACTCATTCATACCAAAAAGAGAGTCAATCATCATTAGATATCAGAATGGTGATTTCCCAGATTCCCATGGAACTTGCTCCTGGGATAAAAACAAAAGACAAAATTAAACAAGCACATGAAGTAATCCTAAGTAGTATAATCTTCAGAACTTAATGTTTCTTCTTTTTTTTTTTTTTTTAACCTGAAATATCTTTTTCACTTTTACAGTTTTTTAAATCATAGTAATATGAAGTGTATTAATGCTTTGCTGTAGTTGACAATTGCTAAAGCAGGTTCACCCAGAGAAGGTTGTCCAGGAACATGTACAGGTGGGTTTTGAAAGTCTCCAGAGAAGGAGACTCCACAACCTCTCTGGGCAGCTGGTTTCCTCCATGGCACATGGAAATGTGATACCCAGCAGTATTCTCTCAGCCCAGTTAGCCTTGCCTCACGCCTCTGCTGTTTGCTGGTCAGAAATTTCTGACATATGATCAGAAATGAATGGTACAGGATTCTTTGCCATTTGTGAGGGGCAAGGTATAGGACAAAAATAGCCATTGGCAGTAAATGCAGTCATGGTAAATGATTTAAGATATAAGGAAACATCTGTAAAGATATTTGTAGCTTGATCAAAAACGCTTGTGGGTTTTGGAGCAGACCTTTGGATCTCAGAAGCGTGCTGCTTCAAACCAGAGGGCACTTTGAGGAGCAGTGCCCTGACGTCAAACAGAGCACTTCCCCTTGCACTCAGACCTTCATCAGGTATTATGAGAGTACATCACCTATAGCCACATTTTTCTGTTTGAAATGTTGTGTACCTCTACTGGCACCTGCTGTGATCACAGAAAATGGGATTACATGTAATCCCAACTCCTGTGGTACAGACAATGAGTTTACACATCTCCTGGAGCTATGCTTACTTGCACTGCCACCAGATATGAAAGAGCCCAGGGGCTAATCTGTCATCAGACTCATGCGAAAACTAGGGAGAGATGAAAAAGAAAATAACAAAAAGATTTGTGCTGCTGTCTTAGTGATAAGCATTAGTAGAATAACAGCTAAGTTCTTCCCCTAATAAAATAGACAGAGGCTAGAATAGCTTTCTCTGTGATGCTTTTTTTTCCTGCCAACAACAACTGCAGTATTCCCGTTGAAGGAACAACCCAGAGCGTTTTCAGAGGAAAATTTCAATTGCCCTTCTTCTCCCCAGGAAATTTTTTATTTCCTAGTTGTTTACTCCTGGTGTTTGATAGGGAGTTCAAGAAAATATTTATCAACTTGTCTATCAGATAATCAGCTATCTTAGCTTAATGATATGAATCATTCACAAGTCATTGCGTGTAGCACAGTAAAAGAACACGTAGACCCATCAAACTAAAGAAATTAGAAAACTAGTAGGTAGATTGGAAGCAAGTTGCTGCTTAAGACTGCAGTAAAGATGGGCGTGATGAGGAGTCCGTCTCTTTGAGGTGCGGAGTTGTCTTACAATGTGTTTAATGGGAGCTGAATATACAGAATTGGGCACTGAGTGATTTATTCACTGGCTTGTTTTCTAATGAGACAGAAGAAAAGATCACAGATGAGAAAAGTAAAATATTCAATAGTTTTGTGATTGCTCTCCAGAAGATAATCCTCACAGTTAATAAAACATGGTGATTACTCCCAATTTAGGTTAGGGATTTTTTTTCCTAAGCTCTTTCAGCCATTTAGTATGAAAAAGCAACAATTAAACATTAAATAACATTTTTTTACAAAAAAGTAAGATTAAAACTCAAGTTCATTAGGTTTTCGTACAGATCAAGGAGGCTGTGGAACTTCTTTTAATAGTTCATTTCTTATCTCTATTCCACTAAAGTCGAAAAATACTCTCTTAAGAGAAAAATCTTGAAGTAATCTTAAGTTTTCTTTTTCCTCTCCAATAATGTCATGATTTACAGTTTTGAGAGATATGTGTGTGTCTATATATATTCTGCTGGGACTGTCCACAGCGGGGAATTGATAAGTATCCTGCTGGACCCCTTTGTAAAGTTCTCAAAAAAAGGTAGTTTGCACTTTTGAGGTGTTGTCTAATTCAAACATCCTGCTGTAGCCTCACTGGCAGCAGCATCACCCCTGCCCTCAGTAGGCAGCAAAGAAGACTGGCAATACCTCCCTTCGGTTTTGTTGGATCTTTTTTCTTCCAAGATATATTAATTTTAAAAACCTTCCTAGTGGAAAACCTGCCATTAGAAAAAAAACAGACAGAAAAAACATAGCAGGTTTTGCGATAATCAGATTAGTATGCACATTGCCGTGTAGTTTTTCCCTGTGCATTTATTGAAAGATGGGTATAGAGATTGAAATTTTTATTGAATTTTACATTTCAGCTCTCATCCAAGTCTTTTTTTTATAAGCCCAATGTAATGCTAATAAGGGCATGTTGTGTTATGTAAGCAAACCAGGCTTCTTCGGATTCTTGCAATAGGCAGTGGAGATTTTATCACAACTTAGTAAAATGAAATTGACTTTTTCTAAAAGGCTCTTTTTCCCCTGAATTCTGTGTGCAATTTGCAGCTGTTGATGTTGATGAAGTACATGTACAGATGAAGAATCGAGGAGCAGCAGCTGCACTATTGCCCCAGATGATTCACTGAACATGTACTTCCAGGTAGGTTTTCCTTGCTAGGAGTGAAGGCAGCAGCACCTCAGGAATTTCTGCAAAACTACAGAACGGTGCTTTCTCAGGCAGATACACCAGCAAATCCAAATTAATTAACTGTGTACATTGAATAACAAATTCTATGATCACACATCAGATACCATCATAAGCATTGTTCTTGTCTACCTCGCTGCTGAAAAAGTTAAGCTCCACCAAAGAAGTGTAATATTAAACATGTGACAGCTGAAGTATGAGGAATTCAGCAAATGTTGGGCCAAAATACCTGACTAGCACGTATACATTTCATTCATCAGCCTGCTTTGTCATTCTGAATGCATTTTTTATATAAGTAGGATGAAGAACAAACTTATCAGTATTTCTGTGAGGATTTACAAGCTTTCTCAGAATCTCCTCCATTTTTTGAAATGCCACCCTGGTATTTGCGCTCTGCACAGCTAATCAGCCATCTGCATTCTGTCATAGAGGCCGCTTCCCAGCAAAGGTGTGTGATTGCTGGGGGAGAAAAAAAGGAGGAAAACATCTTTTGTGTCAGTCTTGTAGCAGCAAGTATGATAGCTTGTTCAGTCTTGCACAGTTCAGGCAGGTCAGGCTCAATAATCTTAGGTGGAAACTCAGACAAACCAGAAACCAATCCACTAGGATGCATTTCCTGAAGGCTTTTAATGTCTGATTTACTTCTGGATCCTTCCCTTCAGAAAAGCATTTAGTAAATACTTCACCAGTACAAGGCGGTTATGTTTAGGGTATTAGACGCGCTTGTGAGCATTGCAGAGACACTAGATTTATCCAGAATTTGGTGATACATGGAGTGCAACTAACGGTGAAATATTTCAGTCTGCCAGCTTTGATTTAAACAGTTTCTTTATAGCCAAAGATCTGACAGATTACAAAGCAACTCCAGAAAAACCTGAAGGTGCATGAACAAAGGAGTGTTTGGGTTGCACATCCATCATTTCCATTGCTGCTGTTCCCCCAGATCTCCATTTCTGCTTTCTGCGAGGTACATTGAAATAAAGAACTCAAGACTGAGACGATAATGATCTGACTGACCATCAGCACATCCAGGATCTGACAGGTCAGATCAGTTACTCCTGTACTGCTCCCTTCTTGCCCAGCCTGTCCTGGCAACTGTCACCAGCATAGCTGCTTTACAGACTGTGCACATCAGGAATAAATGTTGCCCTTAGATAATACTTGTATCTCCATGAGCAGACAGCTGTGCATCAAAATGTTTAAACTAGTTACCAAAAGAAGGAAATTAAGTGTGTGTGACTGATGAGCGAGCTAAACAGGTAAAAGAAGTAAATGGGAAGCTTTGAGGATATTATGTAACGTGGGCTTGTCTCAAAGCCAGTTTCTGTTAGTGATGGAATAGCATCTAGTACTGGCAGCACCGTATCAAGTTACTCTTAATTTCTGTGGAATTATTAACATCACAAGAAAATTTTCAACTTTTGTATGTCGTTAGGGAAGCCTCACAACTTCAGTGGAGTCTGTTTGCAAGGAAGCAAAGACGATAAATTGTTCTGGAAGACAAATCAGTTGGTACATTGTCTAACATGGATAAGACTAGATTATTTTGCTTTTGTTAGTGAGCGACAACAAAAGATGGTATGCGTATATATGGCTGAAGTGAAGATGTAGAAAGGAGGACTGACAGATGACTGATGTCATGCTCTCCTAGGGAACAAATTATTCATACTTTCAAGCTTTCAGATTTTCTTGTCCTGTCCTGATAATTTGTCCTTCTGATAATTTGTTGCATACCTGGTTTTGTTTTCTTGATGTTTCTCCGAGAAGCTTCTGAGCCATCAGGTTGGAGTTGTGAAGATAATGAAGTTCTGTGTGTGGCTGGTCAGCAGCGTGTTAGGCTCTGCTAGGTTTGGCAAGCTTCTTGCCCACACCCTTGTTAGCTGCTTGGGGAAAGAACCATTTCCATGAAAAACATGCATTTACTACGATGCAGTACAGTGAGATACTGGTGATTGATGCCTATGCAGACAGCAGATTCAAAGCACCTAAGTTTATAAACGCTACTAAAAGAAATAAATAAGAGGAAACTCCTAAAATAAATTTGTTGCCTCAGAAAACCTGACCTGTGCACAATGTGCCTTTACAACTGCTGTGATACCAGTCTACTCCTTAGATGTGCATTATTTGCATGTAAACACCTCACTAAAGTAGGCTTAAAGGTATTTAGAGTGATCATCAAATAGCATTCCTTTTTAAACACGATGTCAAGTCTTCCAAAAACAGGAGGAGTCTCTTAATAAAGGGATTATCTTGGATTGAGGCTGCTAGAAGATTTTACAGATTCTACAGTTCCTCATCCTCTCTGCATAAGATACAGTTCCATTTTGGATTTTTCTGGTTTTCAGGGATTCACGTAGCATGCACATCATGAAGATGTCTGTCTGAACAATTCCTTGATATTATTTCATGTAGAAAATAATTTTAAAACACTAGAGGTTTTAATTATTATCCTTTTTAAAGCTTATGGCCTAGTTTGGGGTAAGTTCTGATTATTCTGATCATCAAATGACGGGAAATATTTCACTCCCTTCATCTCTGCTCCTTCACTTAGCTAGATTTGCAGTAGATGCATTTAGCTAATAGAAAAAGAAATCACAAGTGTATGAATAATAGTTTTAAAATGCTATTTAAGGTACTATATATAGCATGAGTTTCCTGGAAATCTTTCCATATGCTGTTTGGTAGGAAATAGTTTCCAAGCAAGTTACAATGTTAATTTGATAGCTAAACCCTTCCCAATAGTCATGTACTTGATTTGCTTATAAAGAAATCCCATTTTAGGCTGAGTGATTATAATCAATTTGCTGCTACCAAGTTACTGGGGAAAGGAGCCATACCACATAATAATATGAAAAAAACCCAAACAATTAATGTTAGCAAATGCACTCTTAAAATTCAACTTTGAAGTGCACAATTCAGGTGTGTTGTTTATCACATCTACTCAGTAAAAATCCAAAGAGAGGTTAATATGATAAAATATAGGACTACTTAAGCTGTTAAATTTCTAGCGAAGTTTAGATGAATATAATGGACTGGGATGCTAAAAGCCATCTAACATAAATGTTTAATGAACAAATAAAGCTGTCAAAGGCAAATGTGCATTGCACATTATGTATGTATTTGATTTGGGTAGATTGTGCAATTAGAAATCATTGTCTTAAAGGAAGTCTGTTTTCCACAACTTAGAGTTTTACTGTTGTTTAATAGTCATCTCACAGCCTGATTCTGTAAGCAACTGGATTGTTGTGCGGCCAACTTTTCAGGGCAGAATTCCGGAACCGATGATCTATTTTTTCAGGCTTTCCAGGATTGCAAATATTTTTATCAACTAGACGAAACTTCAGATATAAACCCTCTACTGAACTGCTAAAAATACACAGACAAAAGGGCAAAAGTCTCCTTTTTGCATCTAAATGGTGAAAGTCGGTGCTGAAACTTTCCATCCTGGAATATTTTAAAGGATTTAAGAGGTGGCAAATTTATGTGTATAAGAAAATTTTGCTTCTACTTCAACTGCTTCTGACAAAATCCACAGAGCATCACCACTAACAAATACACAGGAGGTCCACGTTCTCTGTGTAATAAGAAACCTTGAAGTGATTTCTGCAATATGTTTTTATAACTCCCTGGAACCCCATGTTTTCATTTCTATTTGGATCTATTTCATACAAGGCATTATTGATTTTTCCAGCCAGTGTGGATCTTTGGGAAAAAAAAAAAAAATCATGATAAAGTCTTGAACTATGGATTCTTCTCATCTTTTTTAGAGACTTGTAGAATGCTTTTGGAATGCTGACTTACCAGGTTTTTTCCAAGAAGGTCTAATCCCTAGCAAAAGCCTGATATAGTAAGGAAAAAAACAAACAAACATTTAAAACATGTATGCAGAGAGAGAAAATCTGTGATAAGCTCTGGTGAAGATGATTATATGTATATTCTTCTACACATTAGTCTAAGTCTTAAAAACCACAGTAATTTTGGCGATTAGTTCTGTATAAAAGGGCATCATTTTTATTGCAGCCCTACTACAAATGTTTTAATCATCAGAGTTAACTTTGAGCCCAAAGATTTCATTTAACTAAAAACTTCTCAAAAGAAAACAAGCACTTACTTGGATAAAAAGGTAATGTGACATTCAAGTCTGAGACGTTGATGTTGAACAGCGTAGAAATAAATGGCCAAAACCTGGCAAACAGCATGTTCTACAAGCAAATAAATTAGACCAGCATAACTATAGTGACTGCTGAATTTGTACTAATCATTTGTAAATGAAATCCTCTTTTCATTAGCATTTCCAGGCTCACATGCATAATTTACAATAAAGGTTTGCAGGCACTAATACCGTTTTCATAAATTAGTGGTAATTTTGTTGTTGCTGAAACCTAGGAAACTTTTTAATGTGGTAGGATTTTTACATATGAAGAAAACCATAACCTTGATTGCCTTAAAGTCAGATTTAGTATTTAAAATGTATGTAATGGGCCTGATTTCCATTCTATATTCCTTTTTTGTAGCAGTCTGTTTGAATGCAAAGTAAGTATAAAAAATGACCAGAGCTACATGGTAGATTTAGTCCCTATTCTCCGTAAAATGCTGGAATAATTTGCTAGGTGGACATAGGCTGAGAGTTTTATTTATTTCTTTGACGGCTGCTACCAAATCAATTGGTAGTCTTATGTGACAAGTGTCTAGCCAGCAAGCACCATATATTGCTGTCACTCACCTTGACCATGTTGTCTTTTTTTTCTCTCTCTCTTTTTCTCCCCTATCCCTCACTCCCATCCCATTCATCCCTCAGGAAGGTTTCCTTTTCATTGGACTGGGGCATACTGACACAATGATTTGGGGAGACTTTAAAGCTTTTGCTTGCTGTTAAATTGAAGGATAACATTTCCAAGGCAGATCTGACAACGTGTCATCTTACTGAGACAACACAAATTAAATAAAAATCAACTCTGTGAGGGAAGAAACCGGGAACGCAGCTATCTGGAGGCAGAAGAGAAATAGAGAGGCAAGGCAAAAACTCCATTTATTGTCAGAATAGTTACATAGGTAATGTGAAAAGTTTGGAGTAGGTAAGCAGCTCCAGGGATTCAATACAGCTTTACCCAATAGGAATAGGAAATTGGACAAGCCCCTGAGATTTTTAAGAAGTTCAGAAATATTGCAATTAATGCTTTTAAAAATTATCTGATGTTGAAAATGCTGATCTTTTTCTGTTATTCCTGTAACAATTTTAAAGGGGGCAGTTCCTTAAGAGAACCTGGCCAACTTTCTATTTTGAAAAAGTGGTGTTGCGGTTCTAGTCCGGATGTGCTGGATTCTGCTTCTAGAAATAGATGGAAAACCCATGACCATGAATAGTCATTCAGCCACTTTTTGCAGATTAACAGCATAGTTTGTTTCAATTTTCATGGTCCTTTGCACTTGCTTTCACTCATACAAATGTCCTTGAAATAATGGAGCAGCTTCTTGAAGGTGAGGTCCTGCACTCTCAACATGGTCAACCTTGGGCAGGGTGGCCAGGTCCTTCTTTACCTCTTTTCTGCTCATCAGTCTCTTTCGGCTCCCAGTATTTATGCAAGGAAGGAGAACAAAAAATCTTTCTCTGTGTTCCCATCTTCCAGCAAAACCCACAGTAGACCAAAAATGGTTGGGAACAAATGGCAAAACTCAGTCAGGACGCGTGAGATGGAATTGCTTTGCATTCGAGAGCATGTCTGAGCCCTCTGTAGTGTCAGACGAAAATGGCTGCTCGTGTGCTTGATGTGATTAGAGCACTGCTGTGTGAACTGCTTGGGAAAGAGTTCGTTATGTTTTATTTTTATCATGCAAAGTGCGTTTAGAATTTATAGGGTGCCTGCACCATTGGATTCAATGGATTTTTGCTTAGTGGGAAAAACAAAATAATACAGTATTGTAATAGTGCTGTGGCTGCTTCTGCATCTTATGAGATAAGAGCAGTATTCAGGCCCTTATGAAGTTATGTGACCATTAAAACACAAAGGAAATTAAAGACTGGAAATCCTTTAAAATAGCATTAGGATTTGATTTGTGGAAGTGAAGACACTTTGTATTATGGAAACCGCAGCTTTCTAACAAAATGTGCTCAGGGTTGAGTGCAATGGATTTTGTAGTTTGGGGTCTGCATGACACGAGATACATTACCCTGCACAACATGATATTTTTGAGAACACATTGAGATCCTTCTTGTCTGCTTTTTTTGACTCTATTTCTCGGGGCAGTTTTGTTGGTGTAGATAGGACAAGAATATGACTCAACAAAGAAAGCAGATGTATTTACTCCAAGAATATTAGAAATGTGATTTTATGAGGAAAGAGGGAACAAGTCCCTCCCTACAGCTCTGATTGAGAGGGGGATGAGGGACAATTGTAGTGTCCCTTTGCTGTCGGCATCAGCCTCAGTCCGCCTGCGTGCGTATCCGCTGCTCCTGCCAGGCGATGCCCTGCAGGAGGGGTCTGCGGCAGACTGGGGTTTCTCCTGTTAGTTATGTAGTGCCAGCTGACTCAAGATGCTGTGCTGATACTGTGTTAGTGGTGGATGAAAATTGAATTGTGCCAAATACACAGAGAAGTGTATTGCCTGAAGACTGAAATGGGTGCTTGCATGTGCTCAAACAAAATTATTTACTTCACCATTTTTAGGTGAAGTTATTTTAAAGGGATCGCGTATTTTATGTTTTATACACATTGTTTTTTTCCTGCAGATGAATATCTGTCGCGGTTGGAGCACAGACGTCCGTGTGCGTGATGAATAATCAGTCATCACTAGAGAGTTTTGCAATGCTTATTGATTTCATTAGAAACATTTTTCTACCTATATAATATGCAAATATTTCTCATTATTTTAGAAAACAAGTACATTGGCTCATTTGACACTGAAGATGTGAGTGCAAAAAGTCTAACTTTTAACTCTTTTTTTTTTTCCCTGGACTGTCTTTACATACGGAATTGCTTAACAGAAAAGTGTAAACGGAATCTTTCATAAGGGTCAGAACTTAAATTTGTACTGCCTGTTACTTCCAGTGAAATATCTGTCTGTGTTTTTAAACTCCAAATTTCAAAGCGTTATTGGGGCAGCCTTAGCATAGAGTAATGAGGAAGGGTTTTAGTATAGTGGTAAAATCTTACATCTAAGATAACTGCTGTATGACAAAGACTTAATGTAGGTTTCCTAAGCAGAACAGTATCATGTAGAATGCTTATAAGATTTATTAGGAAATCAAGCTTAAATGACTGTCATTTTCTTTTGAGAGATACTTCAGATCTCTACATTATAAAAAAAATCCCACCTTATAACTGCAGTTAAAATTAGTAGAAAGAATTCCCTTTAAAGTGTTGAAGCAGTTTAAATCTATTCTGTTTAAAATTCATTACTTAAGTGGAGATGAAACAAAGCTACAAGACCTACATTCAGATATTAAAAATGTGATAAATTAAAATAAACACTGAACCCTTCCTCTTGCTTCCCTTGAGAGAATGCCAAAGCCCAGCTTCCAAACAGTTTAGGAACAGTTTAATTGGCCTCTTCATATTTTGAAGCTCAAAATACCTGTATGAATATTATACAAGATTAGTTTCCGCATGCCACTTGGCAGACATTGAACTAAAGTCTGTATTCAGAATGATGCTGCTACAGCCATGGTCATTAACAGAAGTAGACCCGTTTGGTGCACTGACATTTCCAGCAGAAGAGTACCGGAGAATTTATTGTAAGATGAGAGTAACATTTTGAAAGCATCTGATTCAAAAGCAGAATGAAATGAAAAAATCTCTATGCAGCCACTTTTGAGAAGTATTTTCATTCTCTGCTTGGAGTGGACACAAAATCTTCTGTTTTCATGGCAACAGAACTGTCTTATAGTATGTCTGGTTGTTTCAGAGTGTCTGGTTTTATTGACATAAATTTTTGAGAAATTTGCCCAAACCAATATGATTCCACTGAAAAGTTAGAATAGCTGTGTAACAATGTCTGGAGTCAGCCTTAGTGCTCTGAACCAACCTGTCCCCTGGCTGAAGGCATGAGGAGGGAAGTGGGTTCAGCAGAGCAGCTGCAACTCGTCCCTTGGCCACAGATGAGAACAAGGGCAGAGAGAAGTGCAAGCAGTTAATCAGTGTAGCTAGTACTTGGTAGCATAAATCTGCTGGGGTGCTGGACAACAGGTAGGGTACTAGCACAACACATTGAGTGAGTTTGGTGACTGCAATGGGCACGGTTCCGCTACATCTTGAACAGTGAGATTCGGGCAGTCGCAATGTAGACTTAGCAAGACAGTCTACAGAAGTTCTTCTGCTTGTAAAATGTATACTGTCTGAGGAAGTTCAACCTAATTTAAACATAGTGCAGCTAATGAGTTTTCCTGTTCAAATCTGGTAGTGCAGTACTGCAGCAGGTAGATACTGTGGGTTGTTGCAGTACGAACAACTGAAGAAATACTAACTTTGATATCAAAGCTAGTGTTTGGGAAATTACGTCCTTAGCTTGGAAAGCTCCCTCTGCCCCTTATTCAATTAATTTGCTAAGCCAGAGGCTTTTTTCAACACATTCTTTTAAGCTTAGATGCTTTAAGGAGAGGAATTGCCATGAATTTTCTTAATATTCAGCCTGTGATTCCTTACATTCTCCTTTTCTCGTTTCCTAATGTGAATAGTTTAGTCGTTAGTTAAAATGAACAGAACAATCCCACAGTAATAATAATCATAATTGTAATTAAAAAATACGGGTATTGAAATGCCTCTAAATGCGATGGCCAATTTTAGACTCCTTTAGAAGACCTGCATTTCAGTGGAAAGCACAGTTGCTTCAAAAATCAAGACTTTTGGGGAGGTTTCAAGGTGCCCACATTAATCCAAAGCTTATTTACAGCTACTCTCTTTAAATTAAAAACTGGCATACTGGGCTTCAAAGGCACCTTTTTTCTCTCATTGCTGACCTTGTTCTTAAGTAAGAAGAGTTGAATGAAATTTATTGGCAGCTTTTATAATTGTTTTGAAACCGCTCTGCCTTCTCGCTTTGTAATTGAATAAGTTGGCAAAGCTTTTCAAAAGGGCCTAGAAGGTCATTGGAAAATAGCTGGCCTCAGCCTTACTTAAAACTACATTTGTTAACTTATGTTACATTTTCTCTTAAAAACAAATTAACAATTTAAAACAATGGTACATTGATTGGCCAATTATAATGGAACTTGTGTGAAGTATATACAGCATTATCACCTCATTAATAACACATTAGTTCTTCATTATTGCATCATTACAATGAACATCAGAAGAATTAATACTGTCTGGCCACAGCACGTGCTAGCAAAAATCATTCCCAGTCTGTGGAATTACTTGGCCCACGGTCATTCCACACGTGCATTCTGTTACAATGATCCAGGGTGCTCTTAATAACATGAAAAAAAAAAATAAATTAAAATGCTGCAGTCATACTTTTGGGGGCATGAGCTGTATTGTATCCAAGGAAAACAAAGAGCGAATACGTGCTGGGTAACTGTGAAATCCCTTAGCCCCTTTCTTTTACTGTGACTGAGGTCCAGCAGAGCTGTGTGACTGGAGTTTAAAGAGCACTAGAAAGCATTTGGCCTGTCCTTATCTAGCAGAGGATTTTCATTGGTCTATAAAAAAATTGAAGTGTTTGGAGAGCTATTGAAATCAATTCAGTGCAGTTTTTTTAAAAAACAGCAATTGCTGTCTGTTTCTGTTTCAAAAAAGAAGTACATAAGCATCGAACCAGCGGAAATGCCTTTTGCATTCTACAGAATTAGAACGATGATTGAGGAACGCAATATTGTGTTTGGAAATAATAAAAATTATAACACTGTGAATTTAATAAATCAAAGCATCTCTTTTTACGGCAAGATTAAATGTTTTAACCTTTTCAGAATTATTTTGGCTGGTTTTCTTACAGGAATGTTTTAGCAAACTATTTTAATCACTGCATCTGCATATTTCCCTACAAGCTTCTGATCAAAACGCACCGCTCCTCGTAAATCTACACTCCCCTTCATCCAGCTGATGGATTTGTAGGCTGTGCAGCGCTCTTAGGAATGCAGTCACCGCTGCTACTGATGTGAAACTTTTCAGATATGACCTAATCCAACAGTGGGTGGCAGAGATAATATAGGTGGTAAAAGTGACAGTGCTAAAAGGGTTCCTAGGAATCTATAAGGCTGTTCCAGACAGTCACATTTGGTATCTAGGAGTGGAGGAAGCTCAGTTTGATTCCTTGCTACCCCCTCATTCGGTAACCTTGGGTGCATCACGCAGGGAGCTGAGGCATGGGGAGAATATCTGCAAGAGGAGGGAAAGTGAGTGTCCCTGCCTGGTGCATTAGCATAATCGCTTTACAGTCTGCCAGCTCACTTTCTAAAACACTGGGGACTGAAAACACACAGACATAAAGGAGAACAAAGACCACAGATGAGAGGAAAGGAGACCCTGTAAGTGGGGCACAGGACTTGTAACTGAAAGGCAGGAATGATCTGCCAGCTCTGCGACAGGCAGAGCGAGCTTGGCACGAGGATGAGAAGGAGAATCAGGCTGTCAGCAGAGAGGGAGAGAGAGCTGACCTGGCAGCCGAAAGAGAAAAAGGGCAGAAGACCTGCAGATGTAAGAAGCTGCGGGGAAGAGAGCTGCCCAGCTGCCTGCCAAATAACACTGCAGAGGGAAACAACCCCAGGTGATCTGTCTGTTTGAGTGTCTGAGATCATTTGTATTATAATTCATTCCAGGGGCTGGAATTTATGGAGTTCATATGGAAAGGATAGTTACCATGACTCCATTCTCCAGGGTGCCTCCTGGAGAAGCTTCTTTATGAAGAAGAATCAAAATGTTTCCTAAAAGTGCTTCTGAAAAACTCTAAAATAACTTTTTTTCCCCCGGCTTCCCTCTTCTCTCTCAACAAACAACCTCTTTGGATTTTGGGTTGCTACCTTCTATATCACAGAAGTGCGAAGCAGCAAAGCTGCAGCATTAGAAATGCATGAAATAGGAAGTGAGGTGCACAAATACATTCTCTCACCTAAGTAAGCAACACGCTTACATACAGAAACAAGCCCAAGCCAGTGAATTGCGAATCCAAAGCAAACTACACTTGGTTGTCAGATGTGTTCTCAAAAATGTTCCAAACAGACCCTGAAAGACTTAGAATTTATAAAGGATTACCTGACAAAAATACTTCATGTTAGGGTTTTTTTAATGACTAATCAGAGTCTGCTTTTGTCAGGTCTTGATTTAATTTGTCTCAGTTTTGATATAAATGATTTGCACTTGTTTATAAATAACAAAAGTGTCAGAACTGATAGATTATTTGGGAAAAAGACCTGTTATTTTTTCTGGTGGTAATGGCATTTATTGTTACTATTTTTCATTTTTTCAGAATATGTTGCAAGAACCAACATTTGGTGTTAGTAGTACAGTGAGGCAATAGTAACGGAAATGAAGTCTTTCTTGCTGTAAGATTCCCAGGAGAAGTATTAGGAGAAAAATACCCTAGATATGGAACAAATCAGACTAACTCCAGGCTGGATAAAATAATTTTCAGTGGTGTATGATGCATATGCTTAATTAGGTTTTGGAACTGACAAACTGCAACAGCACCCCGAAATAATAGTAAAACTATAATTTATTGTCAGTTTATGCCTAGCAAATCCAGTGACAGAAATACAAGATGTCTAATATAATACTGTTATTTATATATGTCATGATTATAAGCTTTAAAGTTTCATGCTGCTGCAACCTTTTTGTTTGTTACCTGAATTACGTAGAGGAATTATGGAATTATTCAACTACCTGAAAGACCATTGCAGAGTTTTTTGACTGAGTTTCCTAACTGAAAAAGCATTTGCTAAATCTCGTTATAATTGAGTGCAGCCATGAACATACTGAAATGCCATCAGTTTGTAATATTCGTGTTTTGAAGCTTCTTCAGAGGTAAAAATAGTTGCAACTTTGAGTGCCTTGCAGAATCCTTGCCTCCATATGCCTAATTCCTCTAGAGCTGGGGATTGCGTGCAATGAGATAATTAGGATTATTTCAGACTAGATTGACATTGCCAGTGGAAATGAGTAGAAAGGCGGTACTGATAAGGTCATAAAAAAATGGAAACCATAGGAAGCTTTTTGAAAAATAATGGTGTAAAAAAGGGACGATTTAAGACCAGGCTTATGTCTGACCTTTGGTTTGGTGCACAGTGAGAAGTTTCAAATAACGGTTAACTTAAGTCTCATGGTTACATATCTCCAGACACCAAAATCCTAGGAGAGCAAGGACCGCTCATTTAATTCTTTCTTTTAGCCTATGGGAGAAGTGGAGAATAAATAGATAAATCCCTTAACAGCAATGTAGAATTTCCTGTATGCGTGGAAAAGGTTCGGGAGACAATTCTCTAGCTTCATAGGGGACAATGTAGGGCAGTCTTTGTATTGCCTGGTACCTATAAAGCAGTTCAGTTATTATTAGTAACAGATGATCCAAATCAGTAAAAAGGCCTAAGCAGATCTCTGCTGCTTTAATTAGTGTGTGCGTGTGTGTGTGAAACAAGACGTTATGATTTCTAGAGATGTCCTGCATCTTAGCATCAAGAAACATAGTGTCAGCTCGTTTCTTCTTATAAATCCATGAGGGTGAAAAATGTGAGAAGACACACTTCTGTCTAGCTATACATACACATAGACAAGTTTATTTGTGCACCGTTTCTTGGGGGAGGAGGGGACATGAGAAATGACTGTAGCAAAATTGCAGTGTAAAACTTGGAGAATTTACTTACAACAAGCGTGGTCAGACTGATCGTGCAGTGACACTGGCAAGTCGGACACAGAGCTGCAGTCTTTTGGCTGCGGGTACTGTCAGCGTAGTAAGAACAGATGGAGCAGATGTAGCTGTAAAACCACTCCAAGCGCTCCTGCCAAGGTGCTACTCGCGCACGAGGCCTTGCTTCTAGGATGGCCAGAGAGGAGAACTTCTTCCCTTCGTTTTACTGGAGTGGTTTAAGTAATTTGTAAACTGGAGGAGTACAAATTTTTCAGACAGTTGCAGGTGCAGTAGACTTCAGGGAGAGGCCGGAGTCGGGAGCAAATGGGAATGAGGATAAAGGAGCTGGCAGACAAATCTTAGCGTATTGATTTTAGCCTGCCAGAATGTATATTGGATGAGGCTGGAGACCTGCTGACTCTGTCCTCTCCTAAAGAATGCTGAAACATTCAGATTATGAGGCCTGTGAAGTAGCAAAGTCAGAAATCCAGATTCCTATCAGTAGAGTTTATCGGATTTTAACTGATAATCACATACACAGAGATCTTCATTTTTTAGAACATAATGTGGGCTAAGGAGTTTCTGACTTCTCATTGTGTTTTTAGATGGAGATTATTCTCGATGCCACAGTTTAAATAATGATGTTATCTTTCTGATTAGCTGCTTGAGGTTGCAGTTTTTCCCTGCATGTGACCATATAATTTCCATTAATTCAGATGGAAAAAGGATATATGTATTGCAGAGGAGTAGAGTTCATGGCTTTTGGCTTGTTACGGTTTCGTGCTGTCAAGAAACAAGGTGAATATTCTGGTCCAGGTCTTTTATTTGCTGTTTAGCCAACCATAACACAGCATCTTCCTGGGTCTTTTTCAGCATTCGTATTTTCAGTGACTGAAGAGATGCTGAGTCATGAAACTTAGAGTTCTGTCTTGATTTCAGATTTATTGACCAATCTGGTCCATGTGTTTGAGAACACAAGGGAAATTGCTCACAAACCAGAGATTTTTGTCAGTAATCACGAATGGAACTTAGGGTTTTTATTAGGTTGGTTGTTTTTTTTCTGAGGTATCCCAGTTTAAGTTATCTTGCTTTATTTTAGGAATTATTGTATGAAACTGTGGGATTGTAAAACAATATGTGCTTATTTAGCACATCTTAAGGTTCTGTCTGTAGTAGGGCTGTAGTCAGAATGCATATGCTGCTTAGATTTCATTAGGTGTAATTATCTTCTAAATAAGCAAACTATCAGGTTCCTGTTTATTCGTCAGTGTAGTATGTAAGGAATAATTGAGTGATGCAGAACCATTACTTTAACTCACATAGTAAGGGAATTTTTTGCAGTAAGGTCCTGAGCTGCACAATTGTAACAGTAACCTAGCGCCATGGATTGCTGTAGAATTTGATGCAAAGCTAACATCGACCTCCATAGGAGCAAGCTGCCTGTGATTAATAGGTTAAATTAGGTTTAACTGTCTTTCCTAACTTCACCTGAAAAAAAAGGTGTCCTCTTTTTTCTTTAAAGTGTTTAAAGTCCCTGAATAATATGCACATTCCATCTTCCCTGCTGTCTTTAACCAGCCTCTGTAACATAATCTTAAACTGTCAAGTCATGTCTATTCTTCTGTTTAGTACTTTCCCTCAGGTCAGCTGGTAAAACATGTGTTTCCTTTTAAGAATAAAAGCTCATTCACCATTCATGATCAGGTAGTGCAGGTGAGAACGCTTCAAACAGCTTCTGGGTTGCTGGTTTAAGGCAGTCGAGGGAGAGGAGACCCTCGTTTCCTGTCTGTGTCTGCTTTACACCATCAATAACTGTATTTATCGGTGAGAGAAGCCTGTATTATATTCTGAAGTTATGTAGTTATACAGGTAGGATTACGTATATAATTATTTCTTAAGAGCTGTGAATGTTTTCAACTCAAAAAGTGAGTTGTCTCTTGCTTTACTGATATAGACATGATTAAATACCAGTGGTGTTTGGTTAATAAAAGGTGGTTTTGTTTTTAAAGGGCGGTCTAAGTAAAAAGTTAAACTTGCATGCTGAGGTTAAGATGCCTCTTGTCACAGCAAATGCTGTGTTGTTAAATGAAGCTACTTGGTCTTTAGAGCTCATCTCCTTGTAGCAGACTCTGAGTAGTCCACCTGGCCATAAAATTCAGGTTTCTCTTTACGACTACAGTTGCTGCCCTACCTCAAAGGAATATAGGCTTGCACCATAATTAATAGTTGCAGTATCTTGTTCTAAGGAAGCTCCCTCCTTCATAGAGGTAAAATTCTGCCTGTACACGATAGTTGAATTATACCTGAGACCAGAAGCTGGAACGACATGCTTTAGTTTCAGTAGTATCTCTTCATCAAACTCCTGCCATTGTAAGAGAGATTATTTTAAAATTGCGTAGTAAAAGTTTTGTTATCATTTAATGAATAAGAAAATAATATACATATGGGAGTTTCAGTACATACTGTGCTTTTATTTAGGCATAATAATATGCAAATTTTATTTCTAGTGCTGGACCTTTATGATGGCAGGAGTATTTATCATAAGGATTGGGGAAGTGTTGTCATGAAATAAGTATTTTATTCTAGTTTCTAGTATGAACAGCAATGTTTTCTCCTTTAACTCTGTACTAAGTAATGCCTAATCATGTCTGCAGTTAAATCATCTTTTGAGCTTGCATTTCTCCTTGAGAACGTTTTCTAATGTTCAGTGTCCTACCCTGTAAACGGTCTGTAAGAGAAGCATCTCATCAGGCGTGTCAGAGCGGCGTTGGCACAGGTTCACCTGCTAACTTATTTGTGAGAAGGGTCTTGTGGCAGCTTTTCATGAAAGGGGCCCTGCGGCGTCTGTGAAGTCATAGAGATTCTCCCATCTATGAGGTCACAAAGGTAGGTGAGAGAAACATGTGAGACACCAAGGAACCTCAACAGCAAGTTAGGGTGATGCTGTTGGGAACTGGTAGCTGGGACAAGTGGCTACCTGTGCACAAGGGCTACCTGGTGAACTGGAAGTCACGCTGTGCTCAGGGTACTGAATGAACCTCAGCACTGCCGGTTGACTTGACTTTGCCTAACCATAAGGCGACTCATAAAAAACCCTCTGTGAAAGCACAGGGAACCGCAAAAAGTTTTGGTATTAGTGTCCATCTGAAAAAAATCAAGGTTTTATTATTTCCACTATAAAAATGCTTCCCTTCCTCAGAAAAGTTATTGCAGTGAATATATCTGTGGTGTATAGAGAAGTGTACCTAGCTGCGAAAGAAAGTAATTAAATTTTGAATAGAGGAGAACAGAAGGGGATACAAAATCAGTGTGTTTAAAACCAGAATCTGAGTGTTTGATAACATCAGAACATAATGGTTGGTGACCAGCAGTTTAAACCAAGTTGCCAGTCAGCACGATTGCGCTCTGTGGTGATATGTCACAGCATCTGGAAATCACCTTAGAGCAAGATTTGATGAGAATTGATTGTGACCTTATCATTGCAAGTTTGTTATCAGATGGGTGCTAACTCGTGGCAGGTGTTTGTTTATCTTGATGAGATAATGCTGCAAAGACTTTGTCACATGGCTGGAAAAATGAGAAGGTTGCTCCATGGCAAGAAGTGTATGCCGCCAGGGGATGTGTCAGAGTAGATAAAAGAAGGAAAGTTGTATTTTGATGCATTTTAAGGAGAAAAAAGAAAGTTGGAACAGTCAAGTTGTTCTTTCTTTTTTTTTGGTCCGTGCTTTCAAGTACTTGTTTGCAAGTAAGTAGTTGCTTCAAGTACTTACTACTTGTTTGCTTATTGCACAGATACAGTAATACTGTCATATACTAATATTTCTGTGAATGTCTAGCAAATATATTTGTGGACGGGATTAACATTATGCTGACAGTGGTAAAAAACTTGCTAATAGAGTCAGAAAGATGGAAAGAATTGAGAAAAAGTGGGTAAGTAAAAAGGTATTTACTTATATATTTTCAGCTTCCATCTCAAAGGTTTTTATTCTCATGTTCTATTGGTCAGTATGATTCTAAGGCCATGATAGGAAATGATGAAAGATACTCTGCTGGCAGCCTACTTTAAAGGCATGTTTCTAGCACAATATTACAACTGGAATTTTGTCCCCGAATTACAGTGCAGTAGCTGTTCTAATGTGGTTAGTGTTTATTACCATAGTTTAAACAACTGCCTTTTGACAGGTAGAACCTAATGAGGTAAGAGGTATTCCTTGTCTCCTTACAGAGTACCACGCTGCCTCAGAAATCAAACAACAGTTTTACTTCAAAGAGAAATTATATTTTCCCATAAATAGAAATACATTAAAAACTTGATTTAAAAAATCAAGATATCTATTTAGATTATAGAACTCCCATTACTTTGTTTTAAAGAATGTAAATGAAGCCATAGAGACCGGTACTTTATTCCAAATTGTAATGATGACAGTTGTTCATTTAATAACCCCAGCCAGTAGCCAGAGATGTCTTTAAAAACAAAAAATTAAACTAGTATTTTAAAATACCCCATGTGCTCAGTAAATGTAAATAAAGATAGTCTCATAAATTAGTTCTCTAAGGAGATATCATTTTTTTCAACGTTTATGAGGTATAGAGTACTAGAATTTGGTAAAATTTAATTCATAAATCTATAATAATATATTTATGTAATTCCTGTAAATGTTTATATCTTTATAAAACACTTATTAAAGCAGCAGCTAGGCTGGTTTATGAGTATTTGAGGCTAGAAGAATGACTCCCATCAGCCTACTCTACATTTTCCTGAGAAAATAATTTTTAGAAAATTGGATGGTACTTGTGCCTACGTTATTTGCAGAAGTATTGCCTACTTCTGCCCACCTGATCGCCACCTCGATTGCTTACTTGCATACATATAGGAAAAATATTTTTCTTAATTAAGCTACCACAACACCTTTGTCTTAACACTTCAGTCTTGTTTTCTAGTCTCATTATATTCAGATGCTGAATGATACAAGCTCACAGTTCCTCACATTTCATTCTGTGTACTGTCACCACCCATGCAAAGCAAAGAACAGCTTCTCTTGAACAATATCCCAGAAAATAAAGCAGAAAAAGTTCAGAAGCAGATTTGGTCAACCATATGTTAACCACAGGTTTTCCCAGGCAGTCAGTTTGTCAAAATAAGGTGTAAGGGAATGTGTTAATCTTCCTCTGATAGCAGCTATGTGAAAATCTGATACTTGCTGCATCCATGGACTAAAGTGCTTGGATTCCTACCAGCTATATCTCGTCGTGCCCTCTAGGAGTATACTTGAAGACCGTATTAAAATGCAGTAGCTTCATAGGAAGTGGAAAGCAATGGAGATACTTTGCTACAGGTCATCTTAGTTGCAACGCCAGGAAGACCTACTAATGGTGATCTTTGGGATCTCCAGTTGATGTAAGAGCTGAAAGAATCAAACCGTAGAGACAGGATTCCCCTCGTGCTGCAAACTAAAATAATCTGAATGGCTAAAAGCAACAAGCGTACAAGTGGGTGATGAGATTTAGAAAGGAATGGTGGGATATCCCAAAGACTGGTCAAAACGGTCTAGAGCAAAGAACTGAGGGAAAGAGTAGCCCTGCTTTCTTCACCGCCATGTTTTCTGGGTTTGTCAGCCAAGGTCTTTATGAACAAGTTAGGCACTTGGCAGGATACTTTGGATGTCAGTGATGCTGCCTAGCTGAGCTGGGTATTCTTTTGCAAGTCCTTCCAGCTTTACTGTGGTGCTTTGATTCTTTAAAATAAAACCAAAGGCAAAAACCTGGCTGTTCTTCTTCAGTGTCGTGGTAGCTCTCCAGCCACTGACTGACTTGTTAACAGGTTCTACTTTTCAGATTAGCTACCTTGTTGGTATTAGAGATAATAAAATACTTGAAGTTGAGAATTAATTTTTTTCTCCTTCCTAACCCACAAGTAAGAGCATTACAACTTTTCTGACTAATACGTTTTCTTCTGTCTATCTCCTCATTTGTTTTGTTTGTTCATGTCCCACCAAGTCTCCTTTGCTTGTATTTCTATGCAGACTAAGAAAGTCAAGCCCCCGGTAACATCTGGATTACAAGCAGGTGTAACTTGTGGCCTCAGAGCCACCTTTAGATACCTCAAGCATCAGCAATAAAAATCTTGACCCACATCCTCCAGAGCAAAATGTAATAGTTTTCACAAAGACTGCACTTTGGTTACGAGATCTGCCTCTTTCTCTACAGTCAGCAGGGACTGAGAATATCATAGAGACAAAAGCTTGTCCCAAGTCATCCCAAAGGAGATGATTTCTCTGATAATTTCAGGAGGTCTCCAGAATTTCTATATTGCGCAAAACCAAAATTTGTCTAGTTAACAGTACCCATGTCTCCATCCATGGCAATAGCAGGTGACCAAGAGTGAGGACTTGCAGAGCCTGTCTCGTATCTTCTATATCCATGTTTTCGCGGTGAGTCAGGGATCTCTATGTCCTGTACTGAAAGGCTGCAGGCCTTAGAATGAGTTTTAATCAAGTAGGGTGGAATTTCCCCTACTTATCCATCATGGAAATATATGCTGCCATAGTTGGCATGATAAGAATACATATTATGGCTTGGAAAAATGCGAAAATTACATAAAATGTGACCGTAACAAGATATTTTGTCTGCTGTGTTTATTGTTTAGTTCCTGAGTCAAGATTTAGCATATTTTTTAGATCATTAGATTTGAATAAGGCTTAAATATACCTAATGGCTAGCTAAATTGGTTATAGGGTATTTATGTCAATAAAGAATAAAATTATATTACAGAACAACATGAGTAGACTAAGACAGCTCAAATTGTCAATATGATGAAAATTACTCAAAGAAAGCAATTAAAACTCAAATCCATGACTAAATTGCTATTGGTTCTAAGTACAGTGAATCCAATTACACATTATATTATAGTATACTATATGATCATGGGCACTCTAGCAGAGTGTCTTGTCAATATACTGTCAATAGAGAATTAGAAAAACAAATCTATCATCACAGTGAAAAAATATGCAAATCCCAATCAGCATTCTTCCAAGCTATTAAAAGGCCAGAAAAGATGGAAAGGAGCTGAAATCTGCATATGAAGTAATCTTAACAGCCTACAATTTTATATTACCATGATGACGACCAAATATAAACTTACATAGCACAGTTTTTGCTTGCAGCCCACTGGAAATCAAAGTATGAAAGAAGACAAAAGAGAATATTTGTGAGAAATTCTGTAGCAATTAGCATTAACTTAGTATATGAGCCTTTAATTCGAGGTCTTGCAGGAGGGGGCTTGTATCGCTTAGTGTAACTACAATACTGATATATCTATATTCCCATGGCCTGATAGCAAAAAAAATTCACGTCGGAGGCAAAATTGAATCTCAGATGGGAACAAATAGATTTTGGTGTCTGGTTGTGCTCTGCCCGTGTTGATGGAAGGTGCTTACACAGCACTGCTATTGCCAACCCCACAGAAGGCGGCAGGGCTGCCAACTGGACGGTGATTCTTCTCTTCCAACAAAACAGAAACCACGTTGCCATCAAAGACCTTTTATAGATTTAGAGAGCTTGAGCTTTTCAGGGTTGGGGACAATAGTGAATACTGGAACCTGAAGTGGATGATTTTAAATGGCCTTCTTGACTAAGCAACAGGGTTATTACTAAGTTTGCTATTCTAATAGGCTCTATTTTTAGCGTTATCTTCTTTTAAAATCCTTACTTCAGTGTCTTGAGATTTTTGTTTTGGTGGGGTGGGTTTTGTTTTCTGTGCTTTTTGAGGAGTAAACCTTACACCCCATGCCTTTCATTTATGGTCATTGCCATGAAAGCTACATTCCATGCAGTGAAACCATGCAAATTGATGATTGCAGTGGATGGAATTTCCTTTCATAAATGTGAACTGTAAAACTTTAAATAAAAGTAATGATGTTACTACAGCTTTTATATACTGAAACTCTGAAAGCAGTGTGGAACACAGCTGCTTGTCATATTTCTGTAAGTCACGAGGACGTACAACATAATGCACTAAAATTGGCATTTGTTACTTGAATTTTTTTAATTTTTTTTGTGGGGGGTGGTATGAATTATGGCACTGAAAAAGAAGGATGACAGAGCAAAAGTCTTCATAAGACCCCAATCACCTCTTGATTGATGTGTTTCTTTTACTTAATGAAAACTTAGTAATATTTATGTTTTGATTGCATCTATTCAAACGTAGCAGAATATGAAAGGCTAGAATCTCCAGGAGTTTCGTGCAGCGTCCACATAAAGTATTCTATACATTAGGCGTATCACAATAATTTTTCTGTAAATTTTGATCGTGTGAAATACTGAAAAATCTGGAACACAGGCTATATGTGTAAAAATGTATGTTTTTTCACGGACTCGTGAGCTGGTTGAAAACTGCACATCATTTTAGATCTTAAGACAATCTAAGAAAGTAACAGAAAAATTGCAGCACTGCAAATCAAGAGGGTGGCTTCGTATCTGACAAAAAACAACATGGAAATTTGTATACCGTGAGCCTCTGGGAAGGGAACTGTTTCTGATAAATTAGGGAATCATATTTAGAAAACACAGATGCCTAATATTTTTGTTTTGAACAGTGATGTGTTTTCTGAATCACTGCACTATTTTACAGTCTTGCTTATGATGTTTCTACAGTAATGGAACAGATTATTTGCTTGTGATGCCAAGTAACTGGTAGTGCCGACTTGCAACTTGTATGTTATGATGTAGAAACTCCTGATACATGATAGATGTCTATTATTTACCCTGACCTCTTTGATACTACCTCTTGAATATATTGGTCATGGGGGGGTTAGATTTCTTTGACCTTGTACAAAATGTAGCATCTGAAGCTTTTTCAAGCAGCGCAGAGCCTCGCTGATTAGTCCATTCTGTAAATCAGATTTTCTGTCTTGCTTAGAGTGTCTGGACATAACCCTGGCATTGGAACAGCTCTGCAATCAGTGGTTACAATGTTCTGGCCTGTCCGCGTGCCGAAGAAAACGAAGAGAAATATTTGGAGTATTCCACTGACTTGCATTTACTGTATTAATTGGAAAGATATCTCCCTGTTTGAGAACCAATAGTTTTGCATTTGAGTAGAATTATAGGACGAAGTTAATTAACCTTTATAAACCTAATTCATTAGGTTTGAAAGGCACAACAAACACTTAAGAAAAAATAAGCTACTGGTAGCAGGCAAAGGATAACACCTTTCTTTTTTGTCATCTGCAGAAGAGGACAAGCTTTAAAAGATGTCATTACAGCTGTGGCAACAAAATAAGTCAATGCTTTATTTTGATTATGTCTGCCTAGTTTTCATTAGTGCTATATAGGCTTTTTGAATCCTGATTTTTGACTCTGAATTTGATTTTCTTCCAGTATGGAAGAATTGATTTATTGTAGAACAAATTTATTTTCTTTTCACCTGGTTTACACAATGAAACCTGAGCAAATTGGATTTCACTCATAGCTCAGTCACAGGCACAAATTGATGTGCACCTCTATTCATAATGGTCATGAATACATCTTCTGTTACCTATTTCTCTATACCTTTTTTTATGGGTTTCTACCTAGATTCCCTCAACAGAGTCCAGAAAATAATACCAGCAGGTTTTGTATTGTGTGCATAGTCCAAGTTAAGATTGAACTCCACAGGATGTGTATGATACAGCATAAACATAGAGCAGCATTTTGACATCTGTGAATGAGCTTAATTATAAAAAACAATTCCTTGTATGAAATCCTAATCCTTCTGATACATTAAATTACTGAAGGCAGAAGATGTATGTGCAGATATTTTACCTATAATAATGACTTTTTAAAAGAAATTAATGTAGGCTCTGATTAGTCTGCACCACTGAAATCAAAAGCAAATTTTATCTTGCTTTAAAGGGTGATCTCTCTTGAAATCGTGTTTCTTGGCATCGGGGAGAGATTGGCCCTTAGACTTTGCATCTGAAGTTGCTGAAATAGAGTCTTCTTTGTGTGCGTCCTCTATCATAAATGCAAACATGTCATTCTGTAGGTTTGCACAAAACCAGTACATGTTGTTTGAGCATTCAGTGCTTGTTGGAGCTTTTGTGTGTCAGGTAAGTGAGAAGCCTTCTTTAAAGTACCGAGAGCAATAAAACTTAAGAAAGGCATTCTCAGAGTATGTATTTTACTTATTAATGAAAATAGCAAGTCTCTTCTGTAGCTTTTTGTTTTGACCTTTAACTTTTTATTAATTTCCTCTGTGTTCCTAGCCTGCTCAAAGAATTAGTTCAAAACTGTCTTAATTTAATTGTATTTAATATTAATATATTTTTACCTTTGATGTTCAATGTACTACTGCTATAAAAACATTGATCTCTGCTGGGGGTATTAGCTGACTGGCAGTTGTGTGATAATTAGGGACTGTTTTGTGGATGTACAAATAGTTTGGAGAGAGAGTAACAAGATTACGTTGCAATTCCCTGGAGTCCTCCAAAACTGTAAATATTTAGCTGGCAGTAGATGCCAAAACAAAGATTAAGAGAATTTGCTGTCCTAAATCTCCTGATGGGTCCAGGCCTACTATTCCGCTTGTTGATCAAGCCGAACTGTCCCAGCCAGAAACAGGATGATTTGTGAGCCTTTCTATCCCCAGTGATCTGTTATAGAAGGCTCTAATTAAAAATAATCCCAACCTATCCAAAATGCTGCTTTTTTTCCTGTTACTAAACATTCACAACTGCATTTAGGTGTCCGCTCTTGCCAGCTGATTCTTGCACTAACGGAGATTACGCTGGATGATTTGCCGAAGGGTAGAGTTTCTCAGAAGAAAAGCACTACAGCGTAAGTCTGATCAGCTGGTTCGGTTTTGCGTTCTCTCTGTCTACCACACACAAACGATTTTATGGGACTCAATTGGTTCAGCTCTCCTCATAAAAGCTTGGTTATGAATTTTACTCCTATGCTCCCACTTGAGAAATTTACTTTTTTTTAAATCAGAAAAGGGTATACAGCCATGTGTGGCTCTCAGCCAAAATCCTTTCCAGTGACACATAGCTAAGTGACTGGGCTGGATTTCAAGGAGTTCCAAGGGGACTGTGGAAAATGCCAATGAACCCTTAAAAAGGAGGATTAGTGAGTGTTGTCTAACATTTGATAACCCGAATAGCTATCTGCAGTCCTTCTGCAGTAGGTTATGAAGTCCTGAAGCGATCAGTTGTGATAAAATGCATGTCTGGCCACCATTCTGTGCCTGATCTCTACCTTCCCCCTTTCATTTAATATGTGAAATGCAAGAACTCTTCATAAGGCACACAGAGGTGTGCAGGCACCTCTGTCTAACACCCTGTGATCCCTAGGTATATCATCTTTTCCTTATATTGGATCTCCATGGTTGCCTGATTTCCATCATGCATTAATCGCACTAAACTGCCCATGAGTTCATTGCTCGATAATAAAGTTTCTGCTTGAATTCATGGTATCGCCACTGTTGAGTGTGTGCAGAGATGCTGTTTCACTTGAAAGTAACTACTTTTTTGTAAAAGTAAATATTTGAGGGAAGGAGATTAAATGATACGGGATTTTCTTCTGCAGATTTAACATTGTTGAGTAACAGTACGTTAGTTCAGGCTCCTATAGATGCATTAAATATTTGATGACCCTTCTGTTTCGTCCCTAAAATATAAGCAAATAATCTAATTTTGTAGATTAAAAAAATGTAGAGAAGCTGCATTACTCTACTGGTGACAATGGTCAGAACAGTAGAACACATCTCCTTTATGACCATGAAAAATACAGTCTGAGTTATGCAATGTATAATGTACACGAGAGTATTCTCCCCTGTGCACTGCATAATCTCTCTTATGTTACAATAACCACGTCAAAACTGTTTATCTTAGTTGTATCTTGATAGAGGCTCTATTCTGGTTCGGTTCCTCAGACACTGGACCAGTCTGAAGTCGTGTCTTATCAGTGGTGTTTGATTTTGATGTGTATGTTGAGGTTTGGAGGGGGTTTCTTCACTGTAGAATCAATCCGAATCTGTCATCTTCAACCTTGGAGGCTACCTACCAGTGTTTCGTTGGTTAGACACCCTTCTTGATGGAGCAGAAACTGAACTAGGCTTTCCATAGCTACGACCATTGGACAGTTCATTCCCTATTTGTGATGCTCATTGTGAAACCACAAGTGAGGAGGGGTGTGGCACCTGGGCAGGAACATGCCAGCTCCCCCCAAAAGAAGCTACAATGCCAAAACGTATTTTGAGAGGGTAAAAAACTTTGTGGAAGAAAATGAAGCAAAAAGAAGAGACTATTTTGTCTTTTCTAGAATTAATTTCATGTGGTTTGTCACTGTTACTGTAGACTGGTAGTCCTCAATCTACCTTAATTCTCCATGAGTTTTGTACAGCGCTATCCAACATCATGTAACTTCGCACTGTAGGGAGAAATCCCCTTCATTCATTCAATACTTCTACTTAGTTTTAAGATGTTTGGATTAATATTACATAAAACCAATTCTATTCCGTCCTGAAGAATGGTATCTGAGGGCAAATGCTACGTTTTGATGCATTCATGTACATATTTAAAGTGAATTTAAAATCTGCAACTGAAAATATTAGTGAAAAAGCTAGAACTGGTACAGTCTGCTTGCATCTATATGTATAGCAAATGTAATGTATGACTTAATGTCTTGTATGCGTGTGTTCATCTTAGAACGCAGTAGTGTAGAAATTTCTAACAGAGACCCCTGAGTAGTGTGAGGGATTAATAAAGGAAACTACTGCCTGTCATGTAAGAAAGTACAACAGACTGGAAGAACCTGCTCTTTAAATGCTGTATGAATGAAAAAAAAGCTTCATTTTAAAATGAGCAGGAATTACTGAAAAAGAAAAAGCTGGCGAGAGATGAAAGAGACTGATGTAGGTGTTTCCCCTTTGAAAAGAGTGAACTGGAGTTTTTCTGGGAATGAGGAAAGGCTGACTTTCCGCCTGTCAGGAGAGGTACTGTGGCTGTGAACCTTTGGGAAGGTTGAAGTGGTACCACCGGGGCAGTGACCCTTGCGTGTCTAGAAAGGGATGGGTTTCGGTTTCACAGGGATGCGGCTGCGGGGAAGTGGATGTATGTGCGCTCAGGAACCTAGCTAGGCAAGGTGCTCACCGTGGATTTATGCTGAGTTTATTACGGGAAGAATCAATGAACAAACTGTGTCTGAATGTCTCACATTCAGAATTCCAGTCCAGGGGACTGTGTAACCTTACCTGAGCAGGTCATAACCTGTGAATTTCTTCATCTGTATTAATAAAGTTCTTTGTTCTTTGCAACTGAAGGTGTAATCAGAGGTGAGAACTTCAGGCTCATGTCATTTTATCTTTTGTCTTTTTACTTCCCTTTTGGAAGTTGTTACAAACAACTCCAAAATGCTCTCATTAAGCTTTATTTCAGAGATTTAAGGTGTGTGGCTCTGAGAAAATTGTCTGTTCACTATACACAAAGGTTAAATTTACTTAAAAAAATACAGGTTTGTCCTTGAAACAGCCTCTAACTTTTTTTCATTTTGGAGGGTGCAAGGTGTTCTGAAAAGCTGCTCTGATGTTACATATTAGATTTTGAGGGGGAGGAAGCGGTTAGGTTGTAAAGAGGAAATTTATTTTTTTCTTTTCTTTTTGTTTTGCACGTCACACTGTTTAGTTCAAGATGCTCATGAGAAAAAAATAGAACTAAATCAAAGGCACAAGATGCCAAATTCATTTTAATAAGAGGTCGCTGAAAGCCTGAAGGTGACAAACTTCAGGAAGTGTTAGGGAATATGTGCAAGCAAAAGGAAACTTGTGACTTCAATAAAGAAATCTCAGCAACATGCCCTCCGAGGAATCTATAACAGCTTCTCAAAAGCTTTATCCCATCCGTCGCTTCAGCGGAGGCATGCCATACATTGCGCTGCACAACAGGCAGGTGACACCTAAGCATTCAGGATGGACGAGTCGTTCTACCTGTGGTCTCCCCGTGCCCAAGATGTGCAGTGTGCTGGATTCATAAATAGCTCTCATACTAGATTTTTTCAGTGTAACCACCGCATGCCTATTGTACTTGCTCTGCAGCTGGTTCAAGCTGTGCATGAGACAAATAAAAAATCTGTCCCGTGGTTCTGCTGGTGTTAGATTGCATGGAAAGAGAGATTTTTGGCATGTCTAGCTGTCAGCTCACCACACGGGAAACTTTCATGCGCTGATGCACATTGTATGAAGGTTAATGTGAAAACTCCATGCCGAATAGCAAAGTTTAAGTCTAGTGGAAAACCTTAGGGCTCGCTGTTGTCTGGTAAGGCTGACGTGGAGAGACTGATGCTACAAGACTGCACTGGGGTGGGGGCTGCATGTCATGTACAGTCATTTTGAACGTGAGAGGCACCCGGCCGTGCTGTACCTGCTGACGTAGGCAACCCTTTAAATCAGCTGTATACATTTATAGAAAAATAGCTGGAAACAAGGAGTTGAACACTCCTATTGAAAGAGTTTGTGTCTATTACTAGAGACCCATTGTAAAATATATTTTAAAGGCTCGTTTGATAAGCAAAAACATTAGGGCTACTGAAGGGATTCTGAGCAGGGAAGATCTGTAATAATGGGGTTATCCTCAGCCCCAAATACTTTTATCTGTTCCAGATCTGACTAAATGAAAGTCTTCACTTGCCTACTTCTTCCATTTGAAAACCAGAATATAAAAAGTCAGTATAACCCTTTATATCTAACCAAGGCTTTCAACAGATCAAATGTATTTCCCAAAATAAAGATAAAACAGAATGTTAGTTTGTGAAGCCTTGAATCATTCTGAATTTCAACCACTTAAGATACTTCAAACACACATACACAATCAGGACAAGAAAGCCAGCTTGGAAATTATAAGCAAATTGCAGCTCTTCAAGACATACTATATTTTTTTTTTCCCAGTTGCCTTTAAATAATAAGAGATCTTGCTTTGTTTGGACATCATTGTTTTTGTGTCTGTTTTGAAGCCATTTATGCTAAACGTGAAACTGAATAGGCTAATGATTAGAATATTTTAAAGCCATTTCTTATCTTTCCTAGTGGTCCTTTGCTGTAAAATAGTCTTTGCATCGCTTTTCTGCATAACATTCTAACCAGTTCACCAACAAGATGGGCACATGCCATCTAGTGATACACGTAGGAATTACAACAAAACAAAATTTAACTCCAATGAAGGCACGTGATACCCGCTGAGTACTTCTCAAATACAATAATTTGGTCATTAAGATATATCTGGAATGTGAGACTTGTAATTTCTGTTAATTTTTCAAATTGTGCAAAGGCTCATTAGTGAAATATAATTCTTCGCTGCTCAGCAGTTCTCTCTAATGTCAGGGGCAAGGAAGATTCTTCAGTGCTTGGTCATTGTACTTTTGAAGAATTTTGCCTGTTGTACTTAGTGATAGTTGTATTCTTTTGAAGGCAGTTCAAATTTATGACACACTGTACCAGTTTTAAATGCAATGAAATGAGAATTAATTTATGAAAAAAAAAGTGGGATTTGGCACACAGCTGAGAAGGAAGGCGAGATTGCTTTGAGATGACTTTGTATTTTTGTGACTTTTGGATCTCCTGAATTGTTCTTTGATGTCCAGCAAAATTAGAGCGCTTGTAATTTTGTTCTCAGTAATTCCTAAGACTGTTGTGGCAATAAGAGAAACCTTTTCACATTTGAGTTTCTTTGCACTCCCCTATGACTAGCAACCCTTATAACAACTCTTCACAATGAAAATATTTCTTTGAGGAAACTCCCAAGTACCAAGTAAAATTGGACCAATTTCAGGATTTCCTTTGGCGTTAGGCTGCACACCTGTAGTGAGAGATTCTGTGCTTAGGCAGTATTCTTGTTTACTTAACCAGCACAGTATCTTGGATTTGATAATTTAATTCTCTTTGTAATTATTGTTTCAAGTAGTTAAACATACATATTTATATATAAATACATACTGAGAACTATTGTTCAGTTTGGAGAGTTTCTAATGCCTCGTGATATAAAAGCTATTTACATGCAGAAGCTATACAGGCTTTTTCTTCTGTACGCTGTGAAATATCTAACTATGCAACTGTGAATTCAGTGTGAGAGGTGTGAAAGAAGAGAGAATCATTACTTACTGCAGGAGGATTTTATTCAGCCGAATGCAGTTATGGTGCTGGACAAAGTGCAGTAGATCCCCATTAACTATTTAACAGCTATCTGCAAGAGCAGACACCTTATAAATTAATAGACATGCTCAAAACACAAAGTGACTGTAAAAAGAGGAAAAGCTTGGAAGAGGGTGTAGATGAGGATCCAATCTAGTGGCTACTATTAATATCAGATAGCACGGTTCTGGTTTTTTCCAAGGAGCAGAGAAACATGTCTTTGTGGAAAACGCTAGAGATGATCCACTTCTAAGGCCCGCTCAGTAGCTCGTTTTACTAAATGATGAGTGTCTATTATAAAACTCAGACATAAATTATTCAAATGAGGAATCCATCACTATTCTGCAGGGAAAGATGCAGCTACAGGATGAATGGATGGTGTAAGTGGGTGCTGTAGTTGGGATGACCTGATTACAAGCACATGTGCTGCACCTGGCAGTGCTGAAGAGGAGATGACAGCCAGTAATTCCTGCCTGTTGTTTAAGGTTAAAAGTAGGGACATTAAATTGTCAATAATTAATTACAGCTTTATTGAGAAGTTAATTATTACAGCCTTTCTGGGTGCAGAAGGCTGCATGAATCTTCCATGCTGAGGTTTGGTGATTGCAATGCAGTTTAGCATTCCCATCGTGACACAGAGCAGAGTGGAAGAGACTGCTTTAGAAACAGAAATGCTGATACTTCCTGCACCCTGCATTAAAATAAATATCCTACTTAGTTCCAGTGCCTACTTCCTCAGGGAAAAGGAAAGGACTACTTCCATCAGGAAAAGTTGAAGCAGAGCAAAATACATTTCTGTCAGCGGTAGTTGGAATGGCTCTCAGTGTAAGAAAAAGATTTTTTTAAATATGTGTATTGGAACAAACTGAGGAAATACTGAAACTGGAACACGTTGTATAGATGACATCTCTAAAACATCTGATCTCTTAGGAGGCAAGGACTACCTGAGGGAAGAGTGCACCGAAGGCAATGGATGTTCTGAGAAATATACAGTTGAAGGACTCAATCACTTCTGCAGGGGTGATATGGAGTTAGCAATAAGATCATGGTTAAAAGCATTAAAGCGAATTGATGGTACTACATCTCCCATTTGTCATAAAAAATGATGCAAAGATGCTACTTGGTCATGTGTTAACTTGTCTGGAAGGGTTTAATTTACATTTCTGTTCTTGATCCAAGGTGTTGTACTGTGTCAGATTGCATCAGCCCATGGTCTTACACACGCGTAACCCAGAGATGTGATGGGGACAGCCTGGCACCATTCATTATCTAGCATCGGTTGTATAGATTTGTAGTATGGAGGTTTTCTTTAACTTTGTAACCAAACTGGCAAATCAATGACTTTATCAATCACTTTATCAGTCTATCAGTTAGACCATTAGCTGAGGTTCAGATATCACATAAATTAAAATCTTCTGTAGACTGTTGAAAAACACTAATATGTAAATGCAAGGAAAGCAGACCTGAAAGTTCCTCCTTTAGAGTGGTTTCAATGATTTTTAATACAATTTGATAAAGCACTTGTCTTGACTATTTCTGAATTAAGAAGGTACTCTTAATATTTTAATTCATAGGAATAATAGCGAGTGGCTAATTTAAGTTTTAGAGTGATTGCTACTTTAGACTCCCACTTGAGCTCACTTATGTCAATAGAAAGACTCTTAAGGACTGTGTCAATCTTCCTATTTTTCACTTTTTCTATTTAACTTTTGAGCTGTAATTTTCTGGCTATGACTCTTTCTAAAGTGGAATTTATTTTATTTGTACAAAATTTTATTTTGGGAGAAAATGTGTCCTTTTTAAGGACATCAGCACTCGTCTTAGACTGAATACCTTAAACCTGAAAGAAAAAAAAGCCATTGGGCATAATTCATCAGCTAGTGGAATTTAGTCTGCAGAATAGTCCAGTATTGGGGTATTTGTTTCTTTCTGAATGACAAAAGAAAGCAAAAATAGGCATTTGTTTACATTTCCAACAGAAAACGTGACAAACTAAATTTGGAAAAGCTCGGTTCTGTGTTTCAGAAGGAAAGCTGAAGTCCTCCTGAAGTCAGGTTTCTGAAGGGAGTGAAAGTTCTCTGAACACAGTGAAGCACCTGCACATGCTAGAGGATAGAACTGGTGTTTGACTAATTTTACAGGGAAATTTAGCTAATTTTATTTGTAGTGAAGCATAAAATTAGATGACTAAATACCAACATAGCTCATTTGTTTCTTACGATCTTTTTTCCTTGATACTTATTCCAACCTCTGAATAAAAGCAATTGGCTTTAGTAGAACCAATGAGTTACATGATGACAGGCTTGCAAAGAGGGAAAAATGCCTCTGTGATTGCCTCCTGGAAGAGCAGCACTTAAATCCTGAGGGAAGAATACAGCAATTTTGCTGATCTGCCCCCAGACAAGTCCTGGGAAGAAAGCAGCAGCCAGACAATGGTCGTGAGTTTACCCAGAGACTGGTGGGAGCGAGGCAGATGTGCCTGTAGCTCTGTGAAATACCTCTGAGGCTGTTGCAAGGACCAGGTCTTTAAAAATGTTTGATGGCAGAAAGCAGGGTAGTTCAAAGAGTTTGGATGTGGAATTTTAGTGAGTGTGTCATCCACGGGTGCAGGTCATGCTGTCTAGACAAAAGGAAAATTCTCTGTCTATTCCTCTGCTCCTTATTATTTTTGAATACGGTCTTTTAAGCTGATCAGGAAATGCCAGAAAGACGGACATTTTAGTCTGGGCAGATAGGTACAGGTCTAAAGCAGAGAATTGTATCAGCTGATCATCATTGTGGAGATTAAAGTTGAAATTGTATTTATGAAAAAGATCATTGGAGACAAGATTTAGAGCAAAAGAATCAGGGAGCTGAGCCTGGAGCCTGCAGAGCCCCAATGAGTTCAGTCATTCTGAAGACCCTGAGGGTTCAATTAACCTTGACAGCCCGAAGTCTCTTAAAAGGAGCAGAGCTCACGAATGAAATGCAATGAAAAATTACTACTTTTCTACTATTGGCAGTTTAAAACCTTGTCTCGACAGCAAAACCTACTCGGCAGACACCTCTAAAATGCTGTACGCTAAATGTGCCGTAAATTTATTCTTCTGGCAGGTTTATTTCTTCATTAAATATTTATGTTAGGTGGGTTTTAGCATATGCATCACGTTGCTGTAAATTGAGTTAGAAATTTATCAGGTTAAGTCATGTTTAAGTCTAAAGGTCTCATTCTTGAATGTTCAGTCATGCAGCAAAGATGAGGGGACCCACAAGTAACAGTTCTCAAAGCAAATTGTAATAAATTTGAAAAGGCAGCTCTGTTTTTCTGTCAAACCATATAGGTATCTCTTTGGGGACTATTGATGTTGGCTTTTTCCTTCTTCCCTGTTCCTATATGTTGCACCTAATTGAGTACGCTTTCCTCATAATCTTCTGTGATACGAGATGATTTTTAGAAAATTTACAGTAGTACAATTAGTATATTAGAGGATCTAAATTTTCAATGGTGTGTTTCTTCTGTTAAGTGGAAGAGAAGGAGCTTTTAGCAAGTTGTTGTTGAATAACTTTATTTTCTTTTCTGTTAAATGGAGGACTTTCCAGCATGTTCACAAATGAATTCTGGCTTGCTGTGATATATACAGATTATTACCAAATGTTTACTATTTAGTTCTCTGTTAGTGAGTCCCTCTGTGAGTTTTCCTTTATATTGGATCCATTTTTGCACTGTAGAGCTGCCGTCACATCTATTGCACTGCTCAGTTTATATTTCCTGATTAAATAAATTTATCACATACTGGAATAACAGACAGGATAAATAGTACACGGCCAATTCTAGTATGGAGTTCCTGCTAAAACATCATGAGACCTTTGGAATATATGAGAATCTTCTGTAATGACCAATAGTTGTATGGATATTTGTTAGTAATGAAAAACATGACCCCGTGAGTTAAAACACATCAATTTATAGTTTTATCTGGGGGATGGCAGGAGGAAGGAGGCTTTCACAAATCAATGCATTTCATATTTGACCAGCTCTAGTTGACATTCCAGTGAATAAACTTTGCAGCTAGGAAATTCCCTACAGGATCTTTGCAAAATGAAAGCATGGTAAGATCTCCTAGACATCCCATCTGTGTTTCTGATAGTATTCTGGAACAACTTCAGTGGTGATCTTAAGATCCATATGGATCTTGTTATCGACCTTCTACTTGCTATGGGACTCTGGGAATTGAGGTGAGTTTTAAAAAATCATTAGCTAAACTCAGTGTGATTAATTAAAACTTTAGATTCCTAGCTTTAGTGTCCTAATGTATCTTGTTAATTAAAAGGAAAAAAGGTTACTTGGATTCTGATAATTTTTGAGAGAAATATACGATCTTCGTAAGTGGTACTTTTTTCCCCCTCTTCCTTGGTAGCTACATATAAGATAGGTAGAAAAGAATAATAGAGCATTTGTGTTTATTATTTTTTCACGTTTACTTTGCAGCAGAACTTCTACCTTCTATTTTTATTAAATACATGGATTGCTAGTGATCAGACATACTGTCTATGGTTGGGGTTTTCCCAAGGTAATTTCTACCTGCTTGTGGTTTAGCAAATTAGTAATGCTAAGGATGAACCAAATCATGAACAGGAGGAAATGGCCATAGAGGAAAAAAAGGTTTTGTTCAAAATTACTCTTTGTTGAAATCTGTACATTTTAATTGCCTCAATTCAAGTTATTAGAATATAATTATTTGCAGCTAACCTAACCAGTACCTCTGATTCAAATGCCGTGCAAAATATTCCTGTGATGTTCTTAAACTCCCTCCATGAGTCTACCTTATTCCCTGCTAGATTCCCACAGGCTATCAGAGTATTGTGCCATAGGAGAAGGAACAGAAGAATTGTTATTAGCATGTTCACTATGCCATTCCTTTTCTGGAACCGCCAAACTCCGATGAGTATCTCAAAGTGCGGCATTCACTGCAAGTGTAGTGTCTGTCTTGTCTTCCTTGGGTTTTTGTGTCATAAGAGTTGTCACAGAGCAGTCATCAGGCAATAGCTTTTAAAGGAAAAGGGACAAATGCAGTAGAGACACGGTGTAATCTAAATGCCTAGCTCCCGTTCTGGATGTGCAATTTATACTATTTTAGCTGTTTACTATTGTTGAGCCAGAATACTTCTGCCGGACAGACTTCTAACTTTTTTATTGCAAAGAATTCACAGGCTGGAGAATCTAATCTATCTCTTGATGCACTACTCCAGTAAGTACAGAAGCATGGCCAGTGCTTCATCCCACTTTCCCAGTATCCTGTTCTGATAGTAGCCAGGAAGATACATCCCCAGTATTTTCACAGCTTTTATGTATTTGAAGTTTGGGAATTTCCCAAACCAAATGGGAATTTGTGATATGTGTGGACCTCAGGGGTTTTGTCTGATCTCCTCAGGCATAATTAGTCTCCTTGGTGTTTAAACAGATGCCTTAGTTCATGTATGAATCACTCATGATATAGAACAGGTACTGCTTTTGATGATTGAAAAGTTTCAGACCTTAATTATTAACAATCTTAACATAGTAGCATCTGAAAATGCAGTATTGCTCTTCTTCTTCATTATATTAAGTCCAGAAAAGCTTATTTGATTCTTGAGCCTTCGGAGGAGATGAGACAAAATTACAGGTACAACAGTTTTCCCTGATAGAAAGCAAGGAGAAGGCACTTAAATGAGTCTTTTTTGGAGAACGTTGAGAAAAGAGGTAGCAGGACCATGAGAAGAGTGAAATAATCACTGCTTCCCTTTTCATAAATTTCCTTCCCCATACCTATGTGCATCGCTCACTGCACAACTTGGTGGCCAGAGAACAATGAATACTGGAGCAACATAGCAGGCCAAAAATGTTAAATTGTAAGAAAAGGAAATAAGGAGCAAATTAGTGCTAATAAAAATTTTAAAAAATCTTTTTCAAGCACTCAGCGTTTGGATACTCTACTCACAATGAACATTTAAATTCTGTGAAGCAATCTTTTTCTAGCTCAGCTGAATGACAAGTGCTAACAATGAAAAATAAACATAATAATGATCTAATGTGTGCATCTGAGGAGGCCTTGCATGCGTAATTTGCTCCTAATCTCTGTTGAGAAGATAAATGTCACTAGGATATTATGCCATTCATATTTCTCCTCTTAATCTAAACTGTTTGTATTAAATAGGCCACAAGCAGAGGCAAGTGAGTGTGATAGAAACCAAATCCCATTTGGGATAAAATCAAAGACAAAGATTTGTTTATATGCATGCTTCCAAAAAGGCCATTAGTTCTCAGAATTAACACAACATCTTAAAAACCACTATCATTTATTTTACCAAAATTAGTGTTTTCCTTATAACTCAACTGACAAGTTGGAGTGTTTGATGTCTTTCTGGCAAGCTACTATTAAAGCCAAGGCATTTATGATCTTTATATCCCCTCATTTCAGTGTTTCCTGCTTTTGGTGCCAGTGATGAGATAGAGAACCTGGGCATAGTTCTACAAAGGAAAGTCGTATAAATGTATTTTATGTCCATAAGCTGTTGCATAAATACGTCTCAATAAATATGTTAGATTTTTCTTTGTTTTACCATTTATAAGAAATGAGTAAAGGGAAGATATAACTTCTAGAAAATAGTAGTAGGAAATTTCCGTCCTTCTCATGCAATTACTGTTATCAAGAGTTTAGTGATGTCCTGATAGGCAGCATTTTGGAGGGGTAAGAGATTGGAGAGGAAATGCAGAGAATTCTGTTCTATACCAGTGAATTGCCATTCATTTAAGCTGTGTCTACGTGATTTACCTCTATTTATTGCTGTCGCTACCTCGTTCTGTCTTGCCAATCAAGTACAACCTTTCAGCAGAAGTGTTTTTATTGCTACATACCTGTTCAAAGGAAGCAAAGGTGGCAAACGCAGCTTTGAGCTCCGTTACACTCGCTGTTAGTTTGCAGGTAAAACCATTAAAAGGCTGCGAAATGACTGTATGAATGTTGGAGAATAGCGTGTGCCGTACACAATAGCTGCTCTTCATCTCTTTCTTCCATTAGCCAGTCTGTACCTATGCACTACCTAATGGTGGTACGTTGAATAAGTTTTTTCGTAGTGAGGTTTTTCTCACCTGGTTATCTTTGCCATCCTTCTAGGGTCAGTTCACTTTCAGAAAGTCCTCTGCACCTTTCACTGTCTTTCGAACAGCGTTGCTCCGTTTGAAGACTGTACTTAGAACTAGTTCATTGTATGAAACAGTCATGATAGTAATTCGTTCAGGGGAAATTGCTTTTCCAAAGGTGGAGAAGTTAATTAAGTGTGTAATAGGAGGAAGCTAAACCTTACTAATTAGTGAGAAGGGTAACGATTATGGGAGAGAACAGATGACACTTGGCTGAAGATGAACCCAAGAAATTGCTTTAGCCAAAAGGAAGTTAGAAGAGTGAATAGAAGATGAGCTTTAGGAAAGCAAAGACTCTGTCACTGTGTCCTGATAAATTATACCTCATTTATAGTGTGTCTGCTAGGTGTTAATCAATAATATGTCGGGATGATTCTTCACTCTTAGGCGCATAGTCTGCTTTCTGCTATATAGAATTTCACTCAAGTCCTTTGGGTTCTCCGCCGGGAGGATGTGCTGAACAAGGGGTGACAGCTCTTGCAGACAACTGCGGGAATGTTTGTAAGGAGTCGGAGCTTCTGCGGTGATGAAACTGCAGCATCAACACTCTACTAACCCCTTGGAAGGGCAGTGACAGTTAGTCCTGGGAAGCCTACCAGCGATGAGTTACATGGCCATATCATATCACAATCAGAGGTATATCATCCACATCTCCCGGCATGCTCCATTTACTGCTGAACAGGAAGGATATTTAACATTCAGGAAAAATAATTACCCTCCTACCTGAGGAGGTTCCCATTCTAAACTCGCTCTTGCTGGGATTAGCTCCAGATAAGTACTGAGTGTGGTATTACTACAGTCAGGATAAAAATACTTCTTTAGTTTTGCTGTCAGGAGGAAAAAAAAAAAAAAAGACTGCATTTCCCATTGTTCTGCTACAGAGAACTCTAATGTTTGACCCTTGATATCTTACTGTGGTTGTTCATTGGGAAGTATTAGAGGATCATCAATTCACTTGTGTCCTCCTGTAAGAGTTGCATGCGTAACTGAAATGCTTAATTGGGTTCTTTGTGAATCCTCCAGTGCCGGGTTAAATTTGTGTTAGTGAAGAGGAGTAATTCAGGGTTAATATGCTGTTAAATTCTTATTTTTTAGAATTTAAGTGGGTACTGCTGTTCTGCTGGAGCAAGAGTTGCTATCAGCCTTCCTGACTTGCATTGGTTAGAATGCAATAATATATAAGCATATGTATGTCTCTCTCTCTATAAACACATAATATTTGGATTTTTTTAATAGGAAAGGTTTTCATTAACTTATGCACAATTCTCTAATAGCAGAATTCATTAGCAAAGTTTTAGTGAGCTAGAAAAAAAAGGAGAAATTAAGATAAACATTTATCTAAAGGAAAATGGTTTCTTTGCTTTAAATACCATTTGCTATTTAATCATAAATAAAATCCAATATCTTTGAGCAAAAACTTAATAGGCAAGTCTTCAGAAAGGTTAAATACTGAAGAGTGTGACTATCCATTAAACACTTAAAAATAATGAATAAAATTTATTCACTTGTTACATCATTTAGATGATGCTGTTAGTAAAATCACAGAAAGCTTCAACACTGAGAGACATCGTTTTCAAGCCTGCAAGAGATTAGTCATCAAAATTACAAACAAATCTAACGATTTAAGAAGTGAGAAATCCCAGCCAGAAGTTGTTAGATGTATGATCTCTCTCCCTTTCTGAACTGGTTGTCCCATGTGTTGTCCATTACTTGCATCTTGTTGGTCAGATCAGTGGGGAAGATTGCTTGAAATGTTAGGTTTGTGTTTGGTCCAAAGTAAAACTTTTACTTGTGATGTGGATTCAGAAGTAGTCATTGTTCACACCTCGCTTTTAATAGGGCAGTTCTATTTAATACTTTTTGCATATTGTATGCAGTAATGTAAATATTGAACAGAGAAAGAATTTCTTCAGTTGACGGAGGATTAACGAGTGACAATGACATGCTGTATCTGCAGCAAAATCAAACCGATAGTCCTAGATTTCATGTTGTTTCAACAATGGCTATTTTATAAAAATAATATTTTACCTGTTACAATTAAGTATAATAAAATTCCCCAGCATTTTTTTTCTGCTCTTCACTTAAAGGAACTCTTTGACAAAGCTCTATTTATCAAAGGCTACATCCATACTGCATTCCCTTGCCATCTGTATAATCAGATGAGACAATTACATTGTTGACCTACATTGTTATAATGACAACTCAGATTTAAACTGCTCACAAATATTATTTTATCTTGTTGGTGCATAGCACCAAGAAACCTGTAGATTGACTTTTTGGCCATGTGACTTCAGCCTTCTTTAAGGCCAGTGCTCCAACTCCAGCATACTGTAGGCAAATACCATCACGTACTTATGACCTTTTCTGGTTTCATTCTCTAGCCAAAGATAAATAAGTGGAGTTCAGCTTTGGTTTCAATATTTCTTTCCTTTGAAGCAATAGGTCTGGCCTTTCATCAGCCCAGTTATCCGCATACTGCAACCAATTCTTTGTTCTTTTACTCAGAATGAATTGATTGTCAGTGTCCCGGAATGAATAAAAATAGAAAGGAGGAAAGCTTTTTTACTTGGCTCGATGTTTAGCTTGCAATAAGAGAATTGGTAACATTGCAACGTGAAAAAAATAAATAAAATGCTTTAAACTATTAAATTTAAATAATCTTTGTTTAGCGGATGTCTTAGCAAGTGCTCTTTTACAGCGTTGTCTGTTCTGGATTTAGTAAAATCATAATCTCTACTAAATGATTAGTTTTTAAGAGAGTTATTGAGAAATGCCCAAGATGGCTCAACCTTGCAAAGAGAAGGAATGCACTTAAGAGTTCTCAGCGTTGCAGTGCTGTGAGGCAACTGCCTGGGCCAGCTGAAAAAAAAACTTCCAGGGCACACTTGAAGTCTACATCAGGTTTTTATTAGGACAATTCCTAATGGAAGGTGGGGTGGGGGGTCAGGGTGGAAGGAAAAAAATTGTCAGAATGTATTAATCATTTAAACTTCCTTGGAGTCTGGAGTACTATAGTTGTAAGTAGCGATGCCAAATAATATTAAAGTTCTCTGTTTGGTATGCAGATAGGATGTGGAAAACCTCTGCTTTCTGCCAAACGTTGCACATCGTTCATGTGATGCTTAGGATGTCAAAATAAGGAACGTAACATGGCCTATTTTATGCCAGTCACTACACAGCTGTAAGAAATGACAGCTAACAGATTTTTTTGAGCAGAGGTTATCTAAGTTCTTCTCATTCACTGATGGTTGGTAAGAATTCCTAGTTACTTGTGTTAGCTTGTGTGGGCTGCTATTTATTTGTATTACTGTAGTGCCTGGCAGATTTTTGTACTTCACATAGACAATGCTTACTGTGCTAGGTGCCTTATAAGTGATACCTCTATGCAGAGAAAAGGATTGAGTGTGTGTCTGTGTGTGTATACATATATATCTGTGTGTGAAATATTAGTCATTAGTGAAAACCATCGCTTGTGTGGATCTCAAATAGATGGCCTCATCTTTATAAAACTCTTCAAACAGTCCTTTGCCTGAAGCCTGAAGCAATAAACGTGCTTGATAATATGACAATTTGATGAGGTAAAAATTCTTTAGATACAAAATACTGTAAAAGTTCGTGGGAGAGCACCAGTAATAAGGCTACCATATTTGGAAAAGGAGGCTGTGACTAAGGTGATGCAAATATATAAAGCATCTACTCTTAGCAAGCTCAATGGTCATTATAAAGAACTTAAGAGTTGCATTATTTTCATCTAGTGGAAAATGAGCACCTAGAAAAATAGAAGTCGTCATCTGTTGGCTTAGGGAAAATGTAGAAATTGATTATGAAGTTTGTATTCCAGACGAAGAGGAAAGAGAAGCTAAGTTCTAGATATCTAAGTAGAAAATGTATTCCTTCTGATTTGCAACAAGCCTTTAAAGATCTTATCACAGAGACCTGTTACAGGGTGAGAGTTTAAAATATAAGATTGATACCTTTTACTCTATGCATACATGAAAGTAAGACTTGGAAAACTGCATACTGTTTTAAAATCCTTTGCAGTCATTTCTGTCATCAAAAGAAGATCTAAAATGTTTCTGTTGGATGATGTAATAAGGAACAGCAAAACCGATTATTTTAGAATTTATTTAGGGAAAAAAGGCAGAGGTAGGAATGAGATTAACAAAATAGTCTACATTCATCTGCAGATAATAGGATTGCATATGGGATAAATTTGGCCCGATTAGTTTCCTAAGCTTTTTATATCTGAAGCTTGAGTTCAAATCAATAAGAGAAGAAGTTAAAAGATGCTCGTAAATGAATTACAGAACATTGCAGTGCTAAATGAAATGGGTTTAGATTTTATTTTTTAAAAAATTTGGGGAGTGTGTTCTCACTGTAAAACATCCTCTCAGAGTATGTCACCTCTCTCCTTGCACTGCTTTTCTGCCTCATGACAAAACCTTTGGAGACCCTTAAGGGATCTAGCCAGAATTCTTCTTCAGGAACATTCTTTAAGACTACTGTAAATGGTTCATGTCTAGCCTATTACTGGAATAGCGAACTGCAACGGTGAGTAAAAAGGCCATAAGCAGCCCTTGCAGCTCTGTCACGTTCTCTGACTATTGGAACAACCGCAGAGGAAGCAGTGCAGCTTCTTGCAAATTAAAGAAGTCAGCCACAGCTCTTCTTTTGATGGCCTTGGTTGATCTTAGTTTTATAACTCTACATGTTACATACCATTCTCATCCTCCGTGTTTCTTCTCAGGTCCTCAAGAAGGCAAAGAGAAGAAAGTATTGAGTTTACAGAATATGAGAAACACATTTTTTATTTGAACTATGCAAAATTCCTCACTGAGCTTTGATCTTTTGATCTGTGTGTTGATTCCCATGCATTCTAATTCGTACAAGCAAGCCCTTCCCTCCAAGCCTGATGAGACAGAATTGCACTCTTTGTCCAGTCTTTTTAAACACATCTAAATCTCTAACCATTTGCTTCATGTTTGCAACACTTGCCTTTTTTCTCTGGCTACATTTATGCAAAAGTGAGTTTGCAGACATTGGTGAAAGTAGTTCACGATACTCTGTGGACTTGCCTGACCTCAGGGCTTTTTTGCTTGTAAACTGAAGACCTCAAAGTCATCTTCCTTTGAAAGGAAACTGGGTGCTTGATTGTTTTGATTAAGACAGGGATTGTTTCATTTTGTTAAATGTTGCTATCTACAGATATTTGTTTGCAGAGAAAAGTCATCTTTTTCTTTTTTTTTTTTTTTTCCTGCTAGAGATACCCAGGAACTTTGCTCTGGGTTAATGGAACATATTTGTTTAATACATTAGGGCACAGATCTTTAGCTGTACTGGAAGAACACATGTTAATAGAAGGGATGTAGTTGATCTAATGTCACCTTACCTTTCAAACATCACTGTTACATTGTGGTAACCTCAGAGTGGTTTGAGCTATTTGACAGAATATCTTGGATGACTCCTTTAAGCAACTAGTTGATGAAACATACCCCTGCCACCCCCAGAAATGGGATAGAACGGTTATGAAGAGCTCAACCAGCTGACAGGTGCTTTACCTGGCAGAGGTGGAAGGCAGAAGTGAATTTCCTCAAGTAGGAGATACCCTCCATCATTCAGGGCTTTTTTCAGGCTGCCTTCTAAGACCTTTAGAATAGGTAAACACTTAGAGCAGCTCTTTCAGCTGTGTTGAAAGCATCTGACTAGGTTTTTACATGTGAATATGAGTGAAAGAATACTTTGTCTCCCAACCCTCTATCCTTGCCAGCCTTTCTGTGAGAAGTAGGCAGCTTTCAGGATTGAAGTTCATTAATTAGATGGGTAGAGCAGCCTGGGTAAACTTGCCCTGATCCTGATTTCTGTTCATAAGAGCACAAGGTTCAGAAGTTCAACATTACATCTTACTGGGGCTTCTTCTGCTACATTCTTTTTTATGAGCATTATGTTTGCCTACTGAAAAGAAAGCAATGGCAAATAAGAGAGAAAAATGAAAAAGAAGTTTGACCTTTTCAAAGCTGGAGATGCGCGACATGCTCAGAGCTCTTGAAGGTTATAGACGTTGCTTTCAATAAAGCTGTAGGACATAATTTAAGCTTTCTTCATTGCATCACGCAAGTTCTCTATGCTGGCAAGCTGAATTCATCTTTACCTGCAGCATTTGAGGCATGTTGTGGTAACGGCGAAACTCAGGAGTACAAGAGGTATGTCCTATAATTGTAATAGCTTTTTTGTTGGGTTTTCAAAATACCATTTATCACCAGTGAACTTGACAGCCTGTCATTTTTATTTAAAGACGTATTTTTATACTTAAATAATCATTACTGAAACCATAATAACTTGGAAACAGACATATTTCCTTGGGAAAGCTGCCTAGAAACTAAGATTTTGCTGTTTCAGACTCAGATAAGTAGATGAAATAAAATAGATTCTTGAATCCTTAGTACTTATACCCTTGGGGTGAAATCTGGAATCCTCCGTCAACTGCCCGGTGCTTCAGAATGACAGTCAAAAAATCCAGAGCAGGGAAAGGTATATGAAGATACTTGTGTCCACTGTATCTGGAGATCAACACTTTCTTGAGAGGTACACTAATATAATTTCTGTGAAATGATTGAACAAGGTTTACTGCTGTCTTCTGAGTAATGACCAGAAAGGACAGTGAAGCTGGTGTCATTCCATGCTATTCTTTAATGACCAGGATCTGGAAAGTCTGTGGTAATCCTTACTCTGGCTGAAGGAGTTGACATTTTCTACTTAGACCTTCTAAAAAGCATCATGCAAAAACTGTGTGAAAGTATTGACTGCACAGGAGGGGAAAGAACCTTGGGCCAGATGGACAGCAAGAGCGAGCACCGCCTCAGAGAGGGAGTCCTGGCTTAAGACTTCCTGCTTTAGCTGTAGTAAGTAGATGGCAGAAAAAAAAAAAATCACATGGCTTTGTAGGTTAGTAAATGGGTTTTATCCATCTCTTAAAATGTGTCTAATATTTTGGAAGAAATAAATTTGAAACTTCATGCCCTTTCACTGATTTGGAAGTACTTCGCGTCTTATAGTTAATCCGCAGACCCTCAGGAAATTTGGTTGTTTCCATTCATTTAAAATAAATTGCAAAACTCCCGTTGTCTTCTTGTAGCTCAGGATAGGTTCCTGGTTGAAAGGATGTGATGCATCCTCTGTCTGAAAAGGCATAAGAAAACAGACAAAGAACAACTTTGCAGCCTACTTTGATGATACCGTGTCATGTTTAATCAGTGAAGATTGAACCAGTCACCTTGAGATTCTAAGAGCATTGTTCAATACCATTTAAAACATTGATTTTCTGTAACTATGAATCCTCTCAAGTAGTCATTAGACAGGAAGCAAGTTACCTGGGGGTTTTTTAATACAGAAAATGTTAGAAAGATAGAAATCTAGCCTGGAGGAGGCAAGCTGGAAACTGAGGAGCAGTTTGTCAGACCTGAAGCAAAGGTGTATCTCCCAGGACTGGCAGGGGCGATGGTATTCAGCTGATTCTCAGAAGGAGCTAGAACAACTTTTTACCTTACCTCACCTGACAACAATACTTTTTAGATGACTAAAAATAGATAGAAAGTCATTAAAAAAAAAGTTCTTTGTAGATGCGAAGAGGAGTTAAGCCTTGGATCTCTTTTTCAGAACTAACATTGGTTGTGAAGGTTTACTGCCAACAGATGTTTCAGTGTTAAGGCAATTACTTGAAAACATTGCCCAAGACTACGTGAACCTTTCCTTCAGCAAAAAGTTATTTTCCATAATCTCTCTTGGTGCTTGAAAATGTTGAGCTAAATAAAGAATGGTTATTGCAGGTGTTTAGTGTCATTACTTTGCCTGTTGGTTGCAATGATAGAGAAGTACAAGTAACAGCCTTGTCAGGTGGTGTTTGCATGACAACAGAGATACAGGAAAGCAAACATACCTGCAAAAACATCAGCAATAAGGGAAAAAAAAAAAAAGTATGTATTTCTCTTTTCTAGCATAACTTGTATTAGCTGTCTGCTTCTGACAAGCACTATTTATCTGTATTACGGCAGTACCAGAACTGGCTGGAATCCTGCTAATCTAAGAAAAGCCCCTAAATACAATCCTCTACTGCTATAATTAGAAGTAATTTATCGAGAAATCCGTGTACATACATCTAAGCTATTGGGATTTTATATTGATCTCATCACAGGGGTAGGAGTGTGGTCTGAATTTGGTATTCCGAAGCACAGCATCCTTGACAGAAACTCCCACTGGTTAGTTGGCTATCTTGTGTTATGGAAGTAGCAATGGAAATGACTAAAATACTACACTTCTGCAAAATCAAAGGATGATTTTGAGGACTACATTTGGGTGTGCTTAAGTTTTCTATTTCACAACAAAAATGACCAGTTTTGAAACTAAATTTGCAATAGTTTTGGTCATTAAAAAAGTAAGCACTTTGAAATGTAACAGTCTTGTTTCCATTTTCCAAATTCGATACGGTATGGGCGTTTCTGTTGGACTGGAAGAACAGATTTGCTGGATAATTTGTGGTTATTTTGTGGATATCTCAGCAGGAATTGCCTAAGCAGAATAAACATCAACTGCATACTAATATATTCAAACATTTCTCTATCTCTGCAGTCAACACTAAAATATTTCATATTACTTCAATATTGAAATGTAGCAAATGAAACCAGTTTATCAGTGTTTCTTACGTAGTTTTTGTCATTAATTTTCTTCGCTCTCCTGTAAAATCTACAGATCTTAGTGAAAAACATTTATCATAATTGATTTCTGGATTATTACAATTGACATGAATTTACCCCAAACAATTCATACATTAAAGCTTCCAAACAATTCCCTTATCCAACATAGTTCTGGTGGTTTGTCTTTGAAAGTTCTTTTCTGCAGCATCTTTTGTTTTAGGGTGACAGAACTTATGTGAATAAAATAATCTACAAGTAAGTTGAGGGACTGAAAATAGCATAGTTTATTTAGAAAACTTTGATAATACAAGCAGGTTTTTTGAGGTATATTTAGATATGACACTGGACAAGCAGCTGAAGATACTGTCTAATTGCATCTCTCTGATTAAGAAGCTTGAAAAGTAGCTTTGTAAAAGCTACTGGTTATGCAGAGTCTTTGCTTATTGCGTGTAGCGATTCCTCTGGCACCAGCGGGATAAGAGATCTCTTTATTTCGGCATCACTTTATCCAAGAATGACCCTCTCTCTGTACCTGCCTGAGAACATACTAGAAAACTCTTTGTGAGCAAATATAACTGACCTCAGCAGGGACTAATTGCTTCATTAAGACAAAAATCAAGGAAGTACAAAAAAAGAGGGCAGGAGAGTGTTGCAATTAAAATTGACAGCTTTTTAAGTGTTAAAAAAAAATTCTGTTACAGTCTGTTGGGAGATTTGGCAGTAGGAAAAAGGTTTAAGTTGAAAAATGGAAATTCTCTATTTAGAAAATATTGGAATGAAAGGCATTGTAAGTTCTTTTCATCAAAATGAACAGCTTGGTGACAGTTGCTTGATTTCATATAAACATTTCATTTTTGTCATAGTTTTAGCTTAAAAAGACATATTATGAGAAAATTGCACTTTGCTATAAGATGTCTATCTGATTTATTTTCTCCCTTGTCACAATAGGCCTTTTGCTCTTATTTGCTTTGGTTGTGGATCCAACTTTTTCTCCTTGTCTTTTTCCTGTGATATATCTCATATTAGTTGCTGTTCCAGAGGTTGCTTTGCTGAAATATCAAGTCGATACCTCATTTTAACTAGCTGGGAATGAAGGACCAGTCATTTTTTACTTATAAATGTCTTGAAGAACACATGATTAATCTATCATTAACTTTGATCAGCAGCTCTCAGAGATATGTATGTGCAGAAAACTCAGAAGAGGCCCCACAAATCTCTCTATGAAGCACATGTTTGTCTTTTCTTCTGGAATGCTTTTAAGGCCACCGTAAAGCCTCTATTCTTATTTTGAATAATGTTCATGGAACACTGCTGAAGTTTAAGCAATAAAATCCATGTGTGTAGGATCTGGCTCAGTGCTTATTTTCTTGTGGCTAGCTCCACAGTATGCATGTATCCATGAATAAAAATTGATAATACATATCCCTTCTCCACAAAATAAACCTTAACATAACATAGCAAACATTTACTATGTATGATTCAAATTGTATATTAACAAAAATCAGAATTCCATCCATTATTAGTACTTTTTAATAATATGAAATGAGCTATTAACCTGAAGCTAGATACATGCACACGAGGTGAGCTTTCCATATTTTTGAACTCCTGTGTTATTCCTAGCTGTTTTTTCAAATGAATCACTATACTGGTGTGTATGTAGTATTTGTGGCCCATCTCCTACTGCCTTTCAATTCATGTGTTGTTCTTGTATAATGATAATTCTAGTCTGGTCATCAGTGTTGCCTACAGCAAGCGCAGGTGTCCAGTCTCTGGGCTGCACAGCCTGGATGGGAGAACGTTGGAGTCATGGAATGCTGCAACACTTCCTTCCCAACAGCAGTCTACTTTTTGTTCCTCCTTGTTTTGTAAACCTGGTCCAGTTGTTCTTTTGGGTGTAGCATTTCCATGGGAGTAGCAGAATTTAATGTTTGGCCTGTTTGCGGTGTTTCATGTTAACTAGCTCTTCAGTGCTCCTTTCCAAGTGCCTTCTCCTGCAGGATTGTGGCTATTAGACTCTTGAACTTTTTTTGGAATTGCAGGAATCTCTCTCACTGTCAGTGCCATGGTTCTATGGCAAAGGCCACATAACTACAAATGGGAAATAACAGCAGTTAATTTTTAACTGTTTAAGTTTTCTTTGGTTTCTGCCATTCTTTCTATTGCTTCGTACTTAGGCAGCAGTACTTGGTAGGCACTTACCTTTTAATGGTCGTTAGGAACATTTGTGCATGAAGGTGCATTTTACGGGTAGATAGAAGCAGGGGCTGGACCTTTAATCATATTAAATAATGCTGCTGGTTCAAGATTTCTGTAGAAAGAAACTCTAAGAGTTCTTATTTTCAGAGGAACCTATTTGTCTTAAAGCTAGATGGCGAAATCTGGCCTAGATGTGAAGTGATGACGGTACTTCTTGGAGATGAAGATAGTTTTATCCCGAAACATGTAATACTCATCACATGCTCAATTATTTCTAATATTAAAGTAAAATATGCAGATTGGATTCCGTTCTGTTAAAATGCAGAAGTTCGAGTGATACCATTAATGTATTAGTGTTACCTGCTGCTCAGCAGTTTCCAGTACAATATAGTTAATTCCACCTAAGACCACTTCTAAAAATGTCCATTTAGCACTCAGATATATCTCTGGCAGGTGTTACTGGAGAACCACAGAGCTTTATGACTGTAGTTAAGAATTCTTGTCTGCCAATTGTTTCTTTGTTATTCTTAGTATTTCAAACCATTGCAAACAATGCTGTTGAATTGTCAAGCTACATCTGCCATACCATGAGTCATTGAAAAAGCAAAGAGAATTAGTTTGCCTGTGCTTCATTTCCTACCGGGTTTATAACTCCATTTTCAAGCAGTCTCTAAAATGCTCCGTGGAGTGAACTGATTCATAGCCTACGTTCACGTTTTGCTAAAGACAGAGCTGAAAAATCAATAGATAGCAAACGATTGACATTGAAACCTAGTCTTAGGATATCCAAATATGAGGTTGTACCCTTGAGTTCACCCAGAACCATTGACAAGGCTGGAGGAAAAAGTAGTGCTGGCGTTCTGGCCTGGAAGGTAGGGTTGCTGGAAGGCATTCCGTTATTTTGCTGGCGATGCCATTATGACTATCTACTCAAAGAGCACAGTTACTTTGGTCACAAATCACACTTCATTACACAGCTCTGCCAGAAGAACTTTTTTACTGTAGAACTTGCCTCAGGCACCACGTCTCCCAGAGCTATTTCTGGGCTGGTAGGTTTATATAGCATCTTTTGTTCACGGCTGTGCCTAAAACCACAACACAGCCCTTGCTTCTAAACCAGCCAACACCTTTTTTTCTTTTTTGTAACATTTCCATTTTCAGCTCTGACATTAGTACATTTTGTGGCTTCTAGGAATTAATATTTAAGTTTTAATGTTGTTAATAGATCAGCCTCTACTTTACCTGTGTTGGCTAGAAGCAATTAATAATACCGTACTGATTCCCCATGAATAGCATAAAATATTGATACAAGAGCAGGAGGACTATTTATACTCCCTGAATTATATACCCTCGTTCAACTTGTCCATAGCAGACAACTTTTAGTAAGACTTTTGGAGGAGAATTCTGTTAGCTTCTCATATATTCTCAGCATATCTACTCAAATATTTGGTTTTCATCTGAAGTGGTATATAATTAGCTATTCAGTGTTTTAGCCAAAGAAAATACATTGGGTTCACCAAGGAGCAAATGGATACAATGTTTTTACCTATGCTGTATAGCAGTTCATACGGATGATCTAATGTGTCTCTTGTCCTTAAAATCTACAGGTGGACAGAGAAGCAGGGCAACTGGCAGACGTTCAGCTCAGTGACCAAGCTGAAATTGCGCAGGAGAAATGGATGTAAGTCTGTTTTGAACATAAATCATTTTAGGGAATTTATCAAACACTGTAAATTTGGAGATGAATTTAAGTAAAACTCATTTTTCAACAGGATAATGCCTGTTTCTGTGAAAGCTTTGCAGAGAAAAACTAATTGAGAATGAGAGAAAGGTGGGGTACCCGATCTACTACCACTGCTCTTGTATAATGTATGCCCATTTGACAAGCAGTGCTCACAGATCATCTTGCAGAACAGAGTATGATTATGATATGAATAGTACTTGGGAAAGGAGAAGACAGATCACCTTGTCATTCTGAATAAGTCATCCGAGAGGGCAAAGGGAAGGGATTATATGCTGAAGGTTTGTCTTTGTTGTTCCATGGCAATGAGAAAAATGCTGAGTTCCTTGGTTTCCAGGTTTTAAAATCACTGAAAGTCTACGCTTCTGTTCCACAAGCATTTGGCACAAATTTGCCATTTTCTTAAAAGCTCTTTGATAAATATGTTTACTATTCAAACCTTTTCGTATGCATGCATACTTTTCCCCCCATCTCCTGTTGAAATGACAACTGGAGACCTGAGGTCGAGACCCAGAGTTCTGTACTAAGGTTGGTTGAGATCGGAGTCTCTGGTTTTGCTCAGTTAAAAGCAGGGACCTGGGAAGCACTGAAGTCATAAAGAGAGAACCAGGTTTTAAAACTCTTTGTTATTGCAATGTCTTTTTGCTAAAATACTGAGGTATAACTGTACCTCAAAACCATCCGTGGACAGATGACACATTCAGTCCACAAAATATGACTGTATTACTGAATTAATTCACATGAAAATTATCCAGCGGAATAAGACACAGGACTCTACAGCCTCGGTGGACTTTGACTTCATCTTCTGGGAAGGTAATAGTCTTCCATAAGACCTCTGAAAAGCCAACAGTATATTTTGTAGTGTGTTACAGATTTTCATAATCTCGCTGTCAGGGATCTCTGAAGAAGGATGGTCCAGAGAGTGTGGAACTAGCCTGAGGCTTGTGATTGCCATTTCTACGTCTTTTCTCGGAAACAATTTTGCGCGTGAAATTGAAAAGTGACTTATTCTCATTGTACCTCTGTCCTGTATATGTGAGATGAGACTAATAGAGTTTTTGTGTCTCAAAGTGAAGTTAAATTATAAATGATTGTGAGGTGCTCATATTCTGCATTAAATGTGTGAAGTGTGAAATATACCCAGTCAGGTATAGTTAATTTTATTTTAATAATACCAAACGAGGAACCTTCTTTATCAAAGCAGACTGAAGCTGCATACAATAATTGTACTGATGTATCACTGATTGCTATTGTTTCAATTATCTAGTGCTTTACATTGCCAACACATTCACCTTACCTTTAGTTTGCCAGAAAAACAGTTACACTAATTTTAGAAGACTGGATCACTCATGATTTTTATAAACATTAAAAAAAAAAAAAAAAAGTGTTACATTTTGAGCTTAAGGCCAATGGAAAAGAACACTTCTTTAATATATATAAAGCAATTGTGACATTTTAAGCAATAAAGAAAGGTTTCTCAAAAAAGCCTTTCTAAGGAGCTCCAGGGATCCAGGAATTACATGTTACCTTATTGAATGGTGCAGGTCCTACATGCATTGTTCAGGATAGAATCTCCTTCCTCTACCTAGCCCTGGAGCAGATGGTTTCAGTGGTTTCTTTCTTTGTTTTCTTGTGGATTTATTATTATTATTTCACTCAGCTGAGCGTGTGAAGATTGGAACTTGCCTCCCCCCACCCTTTTTTTTTTTTAAATCAGGCTTTGGCAAGAACATGCCGAACTGAATGCAACCTCAGAAAAACACTCATTTTTTTAAATGGGGAATTATGGAGTTTATTCTGTTACGATTTCTACAAACCAAAAATTTGCATGCTGGTGTGATTCACTCCCAGCAATCCATGGAGTTAAATCATGAAACCAAGAAGAGATGGAAGGAGAGCATGCAGAAGAAACTGCATGTAAATGGTAGGTGGAAACTCAATTCCCTTGGAAAGTGATTTCCATTCTCACCCAATATCTTTTGTTTTTAAGTACATGTTTGATAGAATCAATAGGAAATAGCCGTGAGAAGAACAAAAATACAAGGGGAGCGAAAGGTGGCCCAAGCAGGGCGGTGAGGCCCGTAGGGTATTCAGATCCTTCGAAGTTAAAGCTTTATTTTTCTGCTGCTCACTCTGGAGCGGTGCATGTGTTGGCATCCGAGGTGGTTTGGATGAGAGGTGCTGCTGTCTCCAGCAGGAAGCTTGGGTGTTTCTGAAATCAGAAATGGTAGTTGGGATCCCCTTTTATTTATAAATTAATCAGAAGAAAGTCCAGTGCAATAACATTTCGCACCTATCATAAAAATTTGTGTGAAAAAGAAGACCTGGTGTTAGACAAGTTGCTGGACTGTGACATCCCTTCGGTCTTTTGCTTCTGACATACTTCACATACTTAGACTGCTATAAAATTCTGTATAGAATATTATACACGATACTTGAGTCAAGTATCCGAGGATGCTCGGTGCTTCTGAACCCCAGTAAATTAATTCACCTTGTCATTCCTTTTGGGCAGAAAAGCAAGAAGTGATATTTAAGTAGATTTTAAAATAGCAACAGTATTTTTCTTCATATTATTGCCTTATACTGCATGTCAGATATGATAAAGAGAGAAGCATGTTGTCTGTTTGTGAATATGGCAATACCTCTGAAAAATCCAGATAACTTCCAAGCTGACAAGTAAGATAGACAAGTGTCAAAACCTAATACACATTAGACTAGCAGGAAAATGTCATACTCTGCTTATTTCCACATCACAGATTTTACTATATGATTATTTATTAGGTAGATCTGAGGGTTTTGACAGAAAAGTATAGAACAGATAGATGGATTAAATTTGTCAAGTGAAATACTCCCATTTTCATTTGCTGCTATTCAGCCTACGAGGTGACAAGGTGTATTTATTTTGCCTTTTTTTTAATGAAGATGAAAATTACAGGCTAAGACAAAGGTTATTTAATTAGCTGCATAATTCTTAGTAATAGAATAATCAGATGCTAAACAGGATAGCACAAAGAGGTGCTGTGTCTTGAGAATAATCCAAGTACAAAATTGACCTTTTTGAAGGTTTACAAATGCATGTGTTGAAAGTAACATAGTTACTTTATAGCCTGGTTATAAATATTATGGTATTGCCTTTCTAAAATAAACACAAATGCTTATAGAGGAAGAAGTATGTTTATAATCACAAAAAAATAATGTTTCAACTCAGGAATATCCCTACTTGCGTTTAGTCTTTGATTTTTCCAACTAAGCCATACAGATTCTGTTACATCGCTTTTCCATAAAGCTTGCTACATTCTCTGATGGTCTCAAGTTTTTACCTGCCTTCAGTTAATATGGAGTTTGTCCCAAAGCAAATAAATAATTAGTTTTGGAAACCCTGAGAATAGTTTTTTAACAAAGTTCTGCTGTTCTCCTTTGGTACTTATGAAACAGCTTTGTAGTGAAACATGCAAATCACTCAGATGTATCCTGTATTTTTTTCAATTTTTATGAGAAGTATTTCTCTTTTCCATATACCACCTGGAAATAATTACTAAGCTTTCAGTAAAAAATATAAGTATTTTAAGTCAAACTCATTTTTTCCTTAAAATGATAATAGATTTTCACACTGGTATGATAACAATTGAACGCTCAGGTTCCAAACAGACTTTTCCCCAAATTAGCCTGTGTTGCAGAATTCAGTTGTTTTCTGTGATTGTTTCAAGCAATTTGTTAAAATCACACAAAAAAATGATGGTAACACTTTGTAAACTTATTTGTAAAACAGGGTATGTTTTGCATTTTATAGAATGGCACACATGAAGCTTCTGAAAAAACACTCTGCCATAGTTTTGATTGTGAAACGTCTTTTTTCATAGGTACTCACTTATGTAACCTGTGAAATGTAAAATGGATTTCACAAGTAAAATGAAATCAGAGACAAGCTCAGCATTTTGTGAATTCATACAGAGTTTGAATAGTGTGTGTTTGATGGATCCTCAGCTGTATATTGAAAGCTTGTTTCTTTATGGATTACCGTTTAGTTTAGGTAGTCGTATAATTTAAATGAAATTTCATGATACAGTCATCTGTATTCACAAAGAAGGAGGTCTACAAGCCAGACTAAGAATATCAGGCCATGGTACTTTGTGCTGGGGCTGACAAAGAAACCGCTTAACGCAGCTGCTCTTGCAAAACACGTTTGGTGAGTACATTCACAGATTCCCCCAAGGTTATCTCTGTTTACAGGCATCAGAGAACAATGCGGCCTTTAAAAAAAAATACATCTATGATTGCTTTTATTGCAAAATTAAAGATGATGAATTTGAAAGAAAAGAATTAAGCGCATTATATGCTATGACAAATCCTTTAATTTCCCTTTACCCATTAGGAGGGTACATAGAAGCAGTCAGTTAAATTAAAGGCTAATAAAAGTCATAAAATACTGAACTTTTGCACGACTTAGTGAAAACCATTCATCAAAGAAAACATCATAACCATATATGTAAAATAGATCTCAGAAGGCAGCTGGGTACATTAGGTGATTATTTGTGAAACAAAAGCATGTGAAGCCCTTTTATCTATTTTTTCTGTGGATTTGAATGTTACTTAGCATTGTATCCCGTAGTCTTTGATAATCTGTCTTTACCATTCTTGGAGTGCTGTCGTTGTGCTTCTTAGAGATGCGTCTACATTCTGACTGCATGAGAACGGTAAATGACCTTTGATTTCAAGAGCAGCTGTATCAATATGACAGGCATAAAGACCAAGTGGGCCAGCTGTGGAGCGGTACTGCACGGAGCCGTGCTTGGGGCCAAGGCTTACCGCAGTACTGCTGCCAAGGCTCCACTCTCCTCGATCAAGTGCGTGAGCAGGAGAATTTGAAGGCATTGAGGAATTCCTGCTGCCATTGCTATGAACACAGCTGGATTAGGGATAGATGAAGACAGCAGGCTACACCTCTGTGCTTTTAACCACCCCAGTCTGTTGGCGTACACCTTAGTGAGCTGTAACTGTAACCAGTTAGAAACTTGTTTGAACTGGTTAAGAATTAAGGGGGGGGAAGTGTGAGGAAAGTGGAAAATAATTGGAGTTATTTTTTTCAGGAATGTGCCTGTTTGAAGGAGCTCTTGCCAGCACTAGGTTTGTGATCAAAGTGTGAAGTGGATGGAGTGTCTGTGGCCCCAAGCGTAGAGAAGCTGCTGCTCCAGGCTGTGGCCCCATCAGACGGGCAAGGTCAGGCATTAGGCAGTCCCTGAGTTGGCCCCAAAGAGCCACTTCAACCTTCCGCTGAGTGAGAGAGACAAACTCTCACTTGCTTAGTGAAGGCAAAGTCAGGAGGCAGAGACAACTTCTAGTCGTTACTTCAAATGTAAGAGACGAGGGCTTTAAGTCCAGCTGTTGCAGATGAGTCCTCTCACTACCAAGCCTTCTGGCTGTTTACGATGAGCTTCCCCTTCCCTGGTTCTGCAAGAAACAATCTTGGCTTCATTCTGACAAAATCTAAAAACTTCTATTTTGTTCCTATGAAGGAATTCTTGGTTTTGCAGCCAAAATATATTCCATTTAATAGGATTATCCAATTCTGAAAGCAAAGGTGATACATTACTCTCATCTCTGATACAATTCTGTTGGTATCAGAGGAGTAGTAGTTGATCTGAGTGGGTTGCAGCAGTGCATATCTTCATCCCAAAAAGACACTCTATACCAGCTTCTCTTTAGATTTTTCATTGCTTTTATTTCGCACTGGAGGGGATAAGCACATCCCCACAGAGAAAGACCCATTTTAGAACGAAACTGGCGTGTGCATACAAGGAGCGATCCTAATGTGCGGCAATAGCTATTGGGCACTCAGTCCTCAAAACCACATCAGAACTAGTCGAAATAAATTACCTCCAGTATATATTAAGTGGGCATTTCAGCACCCTTCAGACCCGCTTCTATTGTATTGCAGTACAAATAAATCCTGAATTGACTAGATTTCTGCCAACTTCCACTGTAGTGGAAGCTGAGACACACAAAAGTTTTTGAAGTTATGGTAACTTCAAAAGTACTGAGAAGGCTATGACCAGTTACAATGATGATATTATTACAAAGGAAAATGATTATACAAAATAATATCACTCTCTAAAATCCTAAATAGGAAGTTTTAACTGGACAAGTCAGTATTATTTATGACACATTGCAGTTCACTGCAAGACTCTGTTGTAAGACGGTATAATGGTATATGCTACACGTGTAATAGGTGTCTACAAGTGTAATAATGTGTTTAAGGATGCATTGAATCTAGTCCTACCCATACTGCTAGGTTGAAAAGTTAATAGGAAAAGAGAAATTCTTCAGTGTCGGGCCATCATCAGTGATGGGGTTCACTTAGAGAACCTGTCAGATGAAGTAATTTTTGTCCTTTTCTGTTCCTTTGTCAGGTTTTAGATTTTGTATTTCTACATTGTAATTGTATGTCAGATTAAATGCTCAGAAATTAACTGTTGTTTAAAAGTGAAAAATCAAAGTGTAATAATAGTGATATGTTTCCAGTTTTTTTTAAATTTGCCAGTTAGGAATTTCTGATAGAAAACTTATCTCTTCTTCATGGGCTATATCTATCTAGTATTTCAGCTCTGCTTTGATTTAACTCATTCACATTTCACTAGTATACTGTCAACTAAAGAGTGTGAGTAATGCTCTTTTCTATATTATTACAGGATTTTCCTTCTGTTGTACTGTGTGGAAGAATTTTTGAGGATCTCGTATCCTGCGCTTGGAAGGTACCCCCGTCTGAATAGAGAATTGGTGTTCAGTGTATCTGACGCTGATAGATAGAAGAGGAGATAAAAGATTTCAACCAAATGACTACAGATTGTGCCAGGCTATGCTGGAGGCATGAAAAAAGGTGCAAATCCAAATAAAATTTTCTACTTCTGTCAGCCACTTCCGTAACCCCTGTAGTGTAGAGCAGATAGAAGGAAGACTGGAAGCATAAATTGGTAAATGGCAGCTTTGTAACCATGTTGTACAGTAAACCAGGCAGGCACTAGATCTTGGGATGAGTTTGCAATTGATTTCCTCTCAAACGAAAAGCTATTCTCTATTTCAATATGCTTTTCCATTACTGACTTCTCAATTTTACTTTTCAAGTAACTTCCAGAAAAGAGGAATATAGCAAGTTCTTAAGGCATCTCAAAAACTCACTGGCAGGAAATGGACAGGTGAAAACCAGCTTGCTATTTTAGGATTCAATGAGTTTGTGTTTAAATTCCTTCCTTTCCATAAGATGTTAGATCTTGTAGAGTGCTCTCAGAGATCAAACTGGGAGTTAGGATGGACTGGGGAAGTCTCTGTATGTTGCAGACACAGGCAAACGAAGAGCTGTGGTGCACTGTGCAGCACAGTGTAAATACACGGGGTGAGAGTGCTGAGAGGAGGCAGCTGTTTAAATTATGATGCTATACTTTTAGAACAAGGTTAATCGATCAGTGTGTATCATACAGACATAGTGTTGACTATACTGTCAGAAAAAAACACTTTTAAAGAAATGACCTGATATTTTTCTCTTCTTTTTTTCCTCTTTCTTTTTTTTTTTTTTCTCTTTTTTCTTTTATGAGTAGGCATCACGCATCACCAGATTCTGAAAGGCTGTTTATAATTAGTGGAGTTGGACAGAAACTGAGTTCGTCCTAGTGTACTTTGAGTACTGATAGCTTGTTACCATTTCTAGTACTCTGGCCTGTCTAAATTATCAGTCCTTGCCTGTTTTGAAGAACCAGTTTAACATATTTGTGAGAACACCATGAAAAAGAGCAGTAATATTTTTACTCTGTGATTCTTCCTCAAAGAAAGCTTCAGAAGAATAAGTAAATATACTGGGTAGCAGAAAAAAAGTTTTGGGGACTGATAAGGTCTACCTTGAAATTTAAATTTGACATGGTATATTTGTTTCTTACCTGTGGCTGTAAAAAGTAAAAGCTCATTTTTTAGGTAACATGTTTTGTAGGTAATAATATTTTCATCCCCATGCTCACCTACTGACCTTATTCCACCAGAGAAACCTAATGGGTGGTCCCCGAACAAGAAAAAGTAGGAGCTAATATCATTAATATATTTTTGAACTGAACTATTAAATGATTCAGTTTGCAAAATTTAGCTCTCTTCCTATTCTTTTAATTGGAAAAAAAATTGATAAATACATAGGTTCATAATTTTAGCCTTATTATTAGCACAACAGCAGCTTTTAAACTCATGTGAGGATTCCTTCCCTGATAACTGCTTCAGTAAGGTTGCCTACCTGTCTGTATCCTGGCGTGACAGCTGTAATTTTTTCATCACAGCAGTTACAAAAAGGATGAATTAATTTGCATTTTCATCTGAAGAGGTGATACTAAAATGTTGCAAATCTTCTAATGAGGTAGGTCAGAAATGTTCTCTTCTTGTGAAAATCCAGTGCTCTTTAGATCTTATCTGTGGTTCTAGTTTCATCCATCAATATTGTGCTTGGTTTTATATTGATTTCATAGTTCCGAACTCTCCTGTCTCTGTTTCAGATCTGTTTTGAAAAGGACAAGGCTAAAACGGACCTGGATACCCTTCCTGTGCCTCCCTTCCATAAAGAAGGAACTTGGACACATGGAGGACTCCAATCTACTGCAGTCTGAACTGCGTGAGTAGCTGCTGTTTTATGTAACGTTTCAGCTCTCTCAGAATCAGAAACAGAGGAGATTAAATCATGAGCTGCTTGTAGAATGACACCACATGTATGTGGCTTGCCAAAGATCGCCTGAGATGGAGGAATGGTCACAGGATTTCAAAAAGGAAATTTTAGATTGATTCCCATCTCGTTACTGCAGAGAGAATTTAGGAAAAAAGGGGAAAAAGATGTCAAGAAAATATCTTCCTTACAGAATTTTGATGGGTTGGTTTGTTTAGTTTCCAAATTAGAGGTGCTAGTGTAGATTTCAATCACATTTTTGTATTGATTCTTTTTAAGAAAGAATGAAGATTTACTGCAAATACCTCAGGAAAACAAAGGAATACTTGCCTATTGCGACTGTACCAGTGTGTAATGTATTTCTAACGTTAAAATCACAAGTGATAATCCCTCCCAGAGATTGCTTAATCTGCTTGAGAGGTGGAGGTTCCCCTTTAGAATTCTCTAGAACTTGCAACTATTTTGGGGCACTGAGTTTGAAGCTGTATTACATGCTTGTCACACCAGCAGTTATTTGCCAAAGGACATTATTTCATAAGAGTTACAGAAGGGTTCACAGAAGTGTGACGTTAGAATGGTCCTGAAAAAGTTACGTAGTCTCTCAGAGCCAGAGGGTAGGAGAATCAATTATATTTAAATAGTTTCTGACAGTTGTTACAGTTTTTTGCAAAAATATAAACTGAATGGGTTTGGAGTGTGGTTTGGTTTGGTTTTTTTTTCTTATTCCAAGGTTCCCCTATCCTCAAAATTAGCAAGGCTTCCGTAAAACCTAACCTCGGTGCAAATAATGCCGACCGGATGTAGTCTTAATAAGGTGTATATGGTACAACTGGTCAGAGACCGCTTACTGGCGGCATTTCATATAATGGGAGATTGTTGTGTTTTATATTCTTGACCAGAAAGCCTAGAGTTCTTTCAAGATTTTCATGGTGGCTGTAGCATAAACTTTTCTAGTTGTCTGCTTGGCCGTCTTAAACTTTCTTAAGTGGACTGAGTTTGGTGACATTGAGGGCTTATCTAAGAATAAGGACAAAAGAGTAAGAACAAAAGGTTATGTAAGGATAAACCATAATAGTGAGTAGACGATAAACAGTTTCTTCTTGACAAGACGTTGTCAAGGTATGTACAAACTATTTAATAGATTCCTCTGGTACCTTTCCTCAAATTTGTTCTCTTGGTTGAATTGCAGTTTCTTGGTACTTCTCTTCTTCCCTTATACTCAGTACTATGTTCTACCTTCTCCAGGCTTCTCTAAGCATACTTGGTTTCCCTGCTTTCTAAGAAAGATCTATCAGCTCTTTAAAACTTCAGCTGCTTCTTTGTAGTGAACTTGCTTACTTCTTAAGAACATGTTTATACTTGGTTCTGAACATACTCCGTTACTTTGTTTTATATGCCACAGTAAAATTCTTCTGTTAGAACGATGTTATTCCACTCTTTAACCCCGAGGAGTGCAGGATTAAACACTACTCCATGACACAAATCCCAGGCCCCATAATGCGTTTGTCAACCTGCTTATAAAATAGATAGGGCAGTTGCCAACACAGTAAATCAAAGGATTACATATTTAATCTTTCGGAGGCTTTGCTCCTTAGGATCTACAATCAAACGATAGTCACTTACTTTTTGCTTTGAATGGTGAGCTTCTTAATCGTGAATGTCAGGAGATGTAGTTTGGAGAACAGATGAGAAGTAAGTTAGGAATAAAACATGGAACTTGCTTAATATATGTAAGTTGAGTTAAGGTAGCTCAAGGAAGCAAGGCAGGGGACAGCTTTGCTTCTCAGAGATACACGGAGATGAAATTAAAAGCCAGTTATATACAGGTCATGAATTCCTCCTCCAGCAAGGAGAAAAAAAAACAAAAACAAAAGGCTGCATACTCTCTTGATATCTGGGCTTTTCTGATAAACTGTTTTGTCATTCCTAATTTATACAGATGGAGTGATAAAAGAATGTCTCAAAAGCCTACTTAAAGCCCGTTCTCCGGTCTTTCCATTTTCATGCGTGAATATTGTGTGTGTCTGAACACACGTGAGATCAACATGTTTATTTTTAATGTTGGCATAACAAAGCTGGTCAGTTCTGCTTTTTTTCCACGGTGAAGCGTGCTCTTTTGGAACGAGAGGGAAAAACAAGGTGAAAGAAAATGCTTAGGGGTGTAACAATTTACATATCAAAATGCACCTGAAGCCGCTGCTGAAGGATCTGTAGTTGTTGGCATGGGCTGGATTCAGACCTGGGCAGGGGAGGGCATAAGGCTTTAGGCAGAGTAAGTGCAGTGTGGGGTTTGTTTCCGCGCTGCCGTACACCCTACAGCGGGTGATAATATCAAAGCCTGTGGAAATGATGAATAAATTCCTCAGGTCAGGTTAATAGGGGTAGAAGGATCTGCAAGTCTCAAGTGAGCTGATGCTGTTTGCAGCTGGGTTGTAATGGATGTGTGTACTCACTTCTTCATTCCTCTGGGGAGATAACAGAGCATAGCTAAACAATCCTGACCCTCTAGCATTCTCAAAACCTAATTTACCCGAGGAGAGAAACTCTTCTGGTCAGTAAATATAGATATTCATTAGCATTTAGCTAACCAAGTTAATTTGTGAAACCGGAGGGGAAAAAAAAAGTGAAACACAAAAGCAGAGTTAATTTAATGACATCTCTATTGGCATTGAGTATTTCCAGTCTGCACATTGGCAGATGTTATGAGAGTCAACCAAACCACTGCTGAGAATCAGTTCAGTTCCTGAAAATTTCCATCTCATTAAATTTCTAGGTATGGAAAGCAATTTCTTCACTGGAGATAATAATTTTATTAACACCACTATTAGCGCTACAGATTCTGACAAGGAAGCTGGCGTGTTAAAGAACATTTTCTAAAAAGAAGCAAATTTACATCTGTTGTAATAAACTCATAACTAACCTTTCTTAAACATGAGAAGAAGCACTCCAAATAAAAATAATCAAAACGAAACAAGAAATATCTAGCTAGAAAAAGCCCAAGCATGTTAGGATGGCAATAAGATTTTCATGCAACTGTTCATGAACCTCAAAATTCTCATGAGGTTTAGTACAAGTAATCTGTAGCTCAGTGATATATCCTGTAGGTACACTATTCTTTTTCGCTGTTCTTCTGAATTCCTTATATTTCTCTCTTGTGTTAAAAAAAGACCAAAAAATATTTTTTAAAAATCAGAATACAATGATGTATGATGAATAATGTCTTCTTTAGGTAGTACATCATAAAGACATGATGTGGATAATTCCCAAACAATACATACTTTCAAATATTATTAATACAAACAATCCTGCAAATAATAATGATGATGATGAATACAGCCACAGAAATTGAGATCTTTTGTAAGTAAAGGAAAAGGGTTTATTTCCCATAGAATTGTAATGATGAAAAGCAACCAAAAATGGAAAACGTGCTTTGTCAGGACCCAATTCAAAGCAGAAGGACATGAAGGAGTCTTGGTTTTCAGTTGGCCTTGGCTGAGGCCTGTCAAAACCAGAGAAGTGCTCCTGAGGAACTTATTCTTCCTTCATTTCCCTTCAGGAAAAGATGGTGGCACAGGATGGCTCTTTTCTTCACATCACGCACACACTTCAGTGACTAAAGTTGTCCTCCCTACAGCACCTTACTGCTGGGCTGGACGTGCTTTGCTCTTGAACCTCCCGAGCAAAATGGGCACTTTTGGGGTTTTTTTCTGGGGTTTTTTGCCCCTTTTTTTTGTTTTTGGCATAAAATCCTAGATAAGTTTGGAACAGTAAAGATTGGTGGGAGCAGGTTTCAAGCAGCAGACTGAGCATTGTAGATGATAGATACTGGTAAGCAATGAGTACAAGCAGCAAATCTGAGGGGACAAGCTTTCAGAGAGAAACACAAAAGGAAGTAATATGCCCTAATTAGCCTCAACACAGGAAGAGCAGGTAAGTCTTGATATATTGAATTATCCTCATAATTATTTTCTTCCACTGCCCCCCTCAGAGGTTTCGAATACAGGTCTAGGGAAGTATACCAGATGTTGGCAACATAACACAGGGCTTGCACGCATCTTTGCATTTGTAGAAGAATCCCCTTCAAATGTGTTTTCTTATATTTTAAATTTTCTCTGCGTCTGTTTCCTACTCTTGTATGTACCAATCATTTTAAAAGTGTGTTTAAGAAATGCATTCCCTATTTATTCTCATTTGCTGAACACTTCATAGTGCATGTTAAAGTTATAAAACAATGGTCAAATATTCTGATTATAGGTGTTGACATTTCTTGTTATTAGAATTCAAGACATCCACAAACAAGCAGCATACACTGGGGGGGCCAAGAAAACACAGAAGCTGAAAACAAGCATAATGTGTTTTTTCAAATTCTGACTGAAATGAGCAATGCTTTTTCTTTTCCTAAGAAATTCTAGAAATTAAAAGCTAATAGCTCAGAAGGTATTGTTCTACGATAGGTGATAAATACAGTGAAATGACTCCATATGTTTGTTTATACCTGTGTATACACACATGCACATATGCATACACACACAAACACAGAGACTCCCAAATACACATTCACATGGTCCTAACAACCTACAGTCAATAAAAAGCAAGGAAATACACAATTCAAGCTGTTTACTTTGCCTTATCTGTTTCCATTATGCATGGTAAATATTGCAGATCATATGGTCTGTAAAATCGCATGCTGTTTGGAGACTCCTTCAGAGCTTTGCCACAACAGGGGATTGTAGATGCAGTAGCAACTCTCTGTTCTGCAGACTTTCATTTAGTCGGGTACTTCAAAATACCTGAATTTATTTTTTGCATATGAAGCTGCTTTATTTCTGGTTTTTTTTTTTTTTTAGTTAGCACACCTCTCTCCCTCCAAAACCAACCAACCCAAAATATGTAGAGGGAGGGCAGCATATGTGGCGGGCTTTAAGTTTTTCTTATAGGACTTTTGAGTTTTGAAGGAAGGAAATAAAAAGCACCAGCGAATAATAGTGGGTGATTAGATAAAGAGGTTTGATACTGCTCAGGGCGAGGAGCTGTTGCATGTGAGCTCTCTCAAGTCCTATGGCAACTGAAGCCTTTTCATATTGTAGCATTTGGGCTTAAAAAGACTATTCAAAATTTCATAAGAGAACTCTCTTGAAAAATAACTTTACAAAGAGCAAGGATAACTTTTCAAAAAGGTAAGATACATAAAACTAATTGCTGAAATTGTTTGGGGAGTGTGTACACACTAAATAAATGAGTAGACGTATGTGAGGTAGAAATAAGAACTTTGACTTTTGCTTAATGTTTAATTAATACTCCCAAATCAACACAACCAGTCACCTTCTCTAAGATATAATTCTTGTCTACGTGCCTAGAAAAATGTTGGTGTTATCGTAGGGGATCTTTGCAGTAATAAAAAATTTTCAAATTATTTAAGGATCAAGTTTTAAAGCAAAAAGTTATTGTAAATAGCAATAAGTTAATTTAAGGCCAGCATTTATACACAGGAGACCTGTTAAGAAAGGCAAGTTCATTTGATGTGTTAAGCATGTTAGCATTAATGTTATTTTTTTAAGAAAGTTCTATTTGGTAATGGGGCATAACATTTTTAGGCAGTTAATAAGATTATGGTGCAAAAGTAGGAATCTCTTTTGGCCAGTTAATTATCTTAAACTATTATTTTCATTGTACGACCTTAAATTCAGGTCCAGCTGCATGGGTAGCAAAGACCAGAATACTGCGGGCAATCACATGAACTGTTCCGGCTGCTGCTTGTTCTTCAATAAGTTTTCTCCTCAGCTGGTTACTGTCATCTGCCATCAGAAGCTGTGTGAGTCTCGGTGATTTTACTGTTTGTTTGATCTCACCCTGACTCATTTTAAACCTTTGCAAGGTTTGCAAAGCCACCACTGATATAGTAAACTTATATTTTTACCTGGGTTCATTGAGTCCATCAGGCCAGCTCCTGAGGAGAGACGAAACTCAACCTGCAGAACTCAGATTCCATCTCTGCAACAACCGGGGGGGTCAGCTAATAATTGCACTGTATTAAAAATAGTATTGATGGTTATAAACTCTGAGGTTTTCACTTTGCTTTTTGGGTTCCTGTACATCTGTTTAAAAAGCTAAATTTCATGCCTTGTTTACAGCCTGCGCCTGATTTTAGAACAGAGAACAGTATTGTCTTCAGATGAATGCACGTCAGTCATCAATAGTCGGTTATGTAAAATAGTCCTCTTCATGCTGATTGTTCATTGCACTGTGAGTCACTTTGCAGAAAGTATACATAATGGAAAATATTAATATACTGTGCTCAACAAAAG
>JAVSBS010021964.1:89607-112282 GCA_033124195.1 Coracias cyanogaster
GATCTTGGAAAAGTCATTGAGAATCTAAACTAATCTTGACATGTCTGTGGTGAATGGGTAGTTGACATGTAAAGCTTGAGGGAAGTTGCAGTACTGCATCCTTAACTGTTTGACGTTTTATACAATGCATGCAATATTAATTGTGATAACTTGGAATTTGTGTAATTGTAAAAATTAATTTGCCACGCCACAGTACAATTTAAAATCAAGTCATAAAGGTGAAAAATGAATTATTAAAATTCTGCCTACATAATTCTAGCGGGGGGGGAAGGAAAAAGAGATCATAGTCTTATGGAACAGTGAAAATCAGAAGACATCCAATATATGTGAATAAGGCTGGCAATCTCAAGAGAGGGGTTATTTTAATTAAAATTCTGTTATATTTTAAAGAATCAATACTAAAGGTTCCTACGATTACAGTTCTTTAATCTTCTGGATTACAGGGAAAGGAGATATCCATTTGCTACAACTGAATTCAGCTTATCATTACTGCACAAGTTTTTAAAATTCCTGTGGTTCCCCCTCAATCTATAAAACTTGTTTCTATTAGTTATAAAAAGATTGAAGTCCGTATACATAAATTAGGAAATAGTTTGATTTTTTTCTGTCTTATGAGAACATTCTCTCCTTTTACTAGTAAAAATATCTGCGTATTCAGATTCCTTCTGAACCTCCCAGCGTTGCACAGCCAAACGCAACAAAGGGATTTTTCACTGAGTGAGTTTCTCTGACTTCAAAAGCATTATGTCAAAGTATGCATCAAGTCTTTTACAAACAGCTAAGCAGAGAAAACCTTTATTTCAGTGCTGTTTTGAGGCTGAAAGTAATGAGTTCTATTCCTACTGTGCCGTTCACTCCACAAGACTAGATGGTGATAACGCCACTGACAACACGCTCCAGGACCGCAGTGAAAGGATTGCCGTAGTGCCAGGATGGGAATTAAAAAAGCTAGATTTTCAAATGATGGAAAGCTGTTCGTGCTGCCTACTACATCGTCTATTCATGTTTCCTTTCCAACAAACATCGTGGGCAGTAAGGAATGGCTAGAGAGTATTTAAATTCATTTTTAATATTTCATCTAGCTGAAGTAGGGTTCTCTAAACTTTGGTATTTTTGGTATTTGAAATATTTCATCAAATGCTAAAAATAAAGGATATTTTCCCGCTTGCCGCCTATAGCCAAGTCACTGGTACTAGTGGACAGGTCAGATCAGCAGCCTTCATGCAAATCTTGGAAAAGTCACCCTTCAGAGCATCATCAGCTGCTTTTAAGGCAAATATAAAAGTCTAGTTCAGGAGGACAGCACTGATTGTTCACTCACAAAGTACAAAAAGGTTTCTCTTTGCAATAGTTTCCTGCATTTCATCCAAGATAGGATTCATTCGGTGGTATGAGATTAGAGATAAATTATCCTAAAGATTAAAAGTCAGTGATGCTGATCATTGATGCATCATCTTAAATATATAATTGCAGCAGATGCAGATTAAAATGGAAGGGTGGCAACATGTTTACTGATGGTTTTGCTTTAGCAAAATGATGCAGAAGGCTTGAGGCTCAGCTGGCAGTCCCAGTTGAGGTTGTGGATGGCTGGTGGAGAGGACTAAGTGCTCACTAGGACTGTTACTGTATTTGTTGCCTATGTTCCAGTTCCTGTTAATGCCACTTATGAGAAGACTGTAGCATCTGCTCAGCTTTTATTGCATTAATAAAAGCCTGTTCTTGCTTTGATGGTGCCTCCAGAAAGATCATCTTACCATCCCTTGGAAAGGGACATGAATCACATCACTTGAAGTCGTATTATAATGTGCCAGATGTAAAAGAGCAATTTGCTCATGTGTAAGAGCATAAAAGCAGGAGTCAGTTTTCTGAGGTTTGGTCCTATTTTAGAATGGCATCCCTAAAAGGAAAGGGAAGCTTCTTGCAAAAGATACACTAAAAAGGAAAAAAGTATGGTGGATGGTATTGTTACTATTTGCTGAAAATTTGAGGTCTGGTAAAATACACCGAGCCCTGCTACGTGCTCCAGCACATCTCATAATTAGAGAACATGTTGAGTAGTGCTTTGATCTCAAGCAGCATTTGTCCTTAATGGGGAGCAAGAACGGTAAACCTTATTTTGCAGACAATTTTAGACATGTAAATTGTGCAAGAAATAGGAGGATACAGATGATTATTTGAAACATTATCCTGCCAAGGATACCTTTTAGCAAGTTCAAATCAAACTCTAAATTACTTTTAATCTCATCACGTGGAGGAGTGGAATCTACTTCAAGGGAAGAAAATAGGCAGATTTTTTTAAAAACTTTTTAAAAACAGGACTAATCTTGTGATCCACAACTAAAACTGATATTAATATAGCATTTTTAATGAACAACTTTTATGGAGGTTATTTCAAAGTTTTACCCAGATGTCTAGTGCCCAGACACTACAGAAGGGAGTAACACAAGACACTGTAAAGTATTGTGCACACAGATTACACAGCCATGACTAGTCATCATTTTCTTCTAAGAAGAGCCTTAATTATTTTTTTTCTCCCTCGTTATGACTAAGCTCTAACTGTTCCTAGAACAGAGAGGAGAGTGCTCTTCGTGTAGCTTGGCTGTTACAGCGGTGATGACAGACGCTTTCAGGGAGAAGAACTCATCCTTGGAGTTTGCTGGGGTGAACCAAAGGTGGCCGTGGTTTTGTTCCAGCTGGAGCCGCAGCTTTAGACTAGCACATCATTCAGAGGCAGCGGTGTTTTGTTTGTGCTTGGCTACGCATTGCTGCAGGAAGGGGCAGACCTGGAACTGGTGTGCCCAGCAATCGGCATGCCACTCGTTCCTTCAGAAATGCAATTCCTATGCCTTGTTTATGTGCATGGATATTCCAGGATGGAAACCACTTCTCCTACATCAAAAAGTGGCTTTTTGCTCTTTTGGCTGCCGATTTGATTACGTGTTGTACCTGCTCTAAAAGCTGGCTCCAGCCACTGGAGTGTCAGAGCAGGTTGTTGCGGAGAGAAGGAAGCAGACGGTGCAATCGATCTTCATGACTCCTGATGCACATGACTACGTTTCTCCCTGCCTAAGTGGCGCGTACAAGGTGATTAAATAATCAGTGCTATTACCCTGGAGGAATATAAATCCCTGAAGCAGCGTCTCAGAACATCACGCTCTGGGCTCTGAAGCAGAACAGGAGAGAGGCAGCGGTGCCTCTTGTTCCATGTACAAGATGAAACACAAAATGAATTCTTGGTCCCTGTGTGAGATAATGTCTTTCAAGTCTTTTACTTGTTTGTCTCAATTACTGCCTATTCATAAAATGCTTATTTTTCTTTTGGTATTAAATGAAGTTGACAGAGCAGTGTATCTTATAATGGGATATCGTATATCCCCTGGGTTAGTAGGGAAAAAATGGATTCACAATTCCCGTAACAAAGATGGTTTTACGGGGGTGTTCAGCATCACCTTTTAACATATACCTAGAGCATGTTTTAAACTCTAGACTATTTTTAAATATTAATCAGGCAGAACTCCAAACCCAAAACATAAATTGATACTGAACAGCCATAGATCAGACTTCTTTTATTAGCAGCATACTGGGCAATAAAAGCAAATATATTTTACACGTTCCTATATATACATCAGTTGTTGTGCCATATCCTATAATATTATTACCACAAATCATAGACAGTGTTAAACTGACTTTGCTGATGTTCATTACCTTGATTGCAGAAAATGCAGCTTACTTGTACAATCAGATAATACAGAAATCACAGTTATGTCTTATCAAAAATAGACAACCCGGGCAGGGTTTTATTTAAGAAGAAAAATTACCTCTTTTATCTGGGTTTTCTAATTGCTGAAAACTGACGGTTTCATACTGCCAATATGAAAATTCACTTTTAAAAGGAGGGATAATATTTCTTAGGGAATAAACTAGCTTGGGAAAAAAAGAGGGTCAAGATTTATTTATGTTCTTCTATTGCTTTAAAGAAATTTCATTTTCAAATTTAAAGTTATTTGAAAGTAATGTAACAACAAAATCTTATAATTGTCTTCTTTGTGTAGTCTAAACCACCACTTAAAATTAGCAGCTGAGGGAAGGACACAAAAGTGAGGTTTTTTGGCTTGCCATTATTTGATTGTCTCAACTGAGCACTTCTAGAAAGCCACAGAATTTCAGTTAAAGGTGCTTGGGAATCTGTTTGAATTGTAGCAGCACCTCAGAGCTGCTGTACGAACAGCGTGCTGCCAGAAGCTCATGTATGTTATATGCTGTGTTTTTACTTCAGTATGCACCTCTTAAACTGACCCATAGGTGGAATACGAAAATTTGTAGTTTTTCTCCTATTTCTGCTCATAGGAAATTCTCTTTTCTCGTTTAGAAGTCTCTGTATCCTCTTGCTACTTGCTGATGGGGAAGCATTTGGGCTGAGACCATCCTCCACAGACAAGAAGGTATGAGATAAACTTCCTGAAAATATTTGTGTCAGTGTAGCAGTTACTTTTAAAAAGCAAATCCCCTGTATTTTTCTGCATTGGGACTACTGGTATTTGATAGTCAAATGATTAACACTATAACATATTTTGAACTTTAGAATACTTCTGCTTCCCTCAGGCAGAGAAATCGTTCTGTGGCTTTGCGTCCTCGTTTTCCTGTGGTATCCATGCAATTTCTTGATTTTTATTTATTTTACAAAGAAATCAATTGCAGAATATGTAACTAAAAATACAAGTTTCTGAGAACTCTTCAGTCAAAAAAATGTGAGAAAGCTGCTACCAAGAGAAATCAGTTGTACTGACTTTCTCCTCTAGATCTTTCCTCTCTCTTGTGGTTTAAGATCTTCTACCTCTGAAGATTCAGTTTGCAGTGATGTGCTGAGGGAGAGCAGAATTAGCCTCCCCACCTGGCATCGCAGGTAGCTGTTCTCTCCTTTTTTTTTTTTTTTTCCCTCCCCCCAAAGGTGGGGTTTGTATGAATACAGCAGATTTTGTTGGCTTCCATCTTGCAGCAGTGGTGCTTTGCTTACAAACAGTCTCTGGGGACAGTAGTCACAGGTGGGAGGCTCCTATAACGGTCCTGAAAGCTTCATCTTCCTTTGGAGGTCAGTCCCTTCCATTCTGCATCATTAAATCACCGCTTGGCCACATCTACCTTTTAGGAATTTGCCTGTATTTGTGTGATGAAACACGTGCCAAGAGCTCCTGTCATAGTGTCATGAAGGTTTTTGGAAAGGTGGGTAGGGGAAATGACAGTATCGATAAATCAAATGTTAAGAATAAAGGAGGAGGAGTGATTTCCTTTGTTTTGTTTTCTGCTTTGGTCTTCAAGATTTCAAGTGCACACCATGGACTATGTGTACGTCCTGTGGTACAATTATCTACTTATTTTGCCATCAGTTAAACCATTAGCAATATGTTTTAATCTGTTGCTCATGGATGCTTTTCTAGAATCATCTCTCATTGTCACAGGATATTGTGATGACTGTTAGAAACATCAGTTTCATTTGCACGTTGGGCTGAAAGACTCAGGAGTGAAATGTTCTTTATTCAAATAACAGAGCAAGGTTGGTAGCTCTGCAGGCTTTTCCAACTCATCCAGCTCGTGCAGGAAAAAACCTTGTGAGGATTAAACATCTCAAAAGTAAAATCCAAGGCAGTAGTTTTTCAACACATTTCAAGAAATTGGTTCCTAAATAGATAAATTGTGGAGATGAATAATTTTATATCTGTCAGTTAAATTCAGTAAATCGTTGCAATCAAAATGGTTACTCTTTGATTTTAAAAAACAAGTAATCTAGGATTTAGAAAAAGTTAATTATCAAATGAACAGTGGGCATTTCATTATTGAATTGGTTAAGATTTTGAGGTTATTTCTGTTAGCAGGAAAAAAAAGTGGTTTTCTTTGGCTCAAAAAAAAATACAGATTTGTGTACCTTTATGGTATGTCAGCAAGCTAAGAAAAATACGATTTACCTGATTTAATCTGGGGGTAGGAGAGTATTTTGTTCCCATTGCTATTCCCCAATTAGTTGTCTTTGGCTGAGAGTGCTAAACACAGGACCTACTATCGCCTAGAATTTCTGCAGCATAGTCATTGTTCACGGGAAATCGGATGGTACCATCAGAGTAACTTCCAGGCCATCAGAAGGAATTTCAGGTGTACCCACGTGCTCCTTTATGTGGCCGCGTCTCCTGTTTCAGTGCTTCCCGAGTAGTGTATGGCTCAGTTGGTCTAGTCAATACCATAATCCCCTGTAAGGAAATACAACTTCAGAAAAGAAATGTCGGTATGTTTAGCACGTGTGTATTTTTCCCCTTTGTGACAGTGAGCTCTACATCTTTAGTAGCACAGAAGTCAATGAAATGCGAGTTCTGTAAGTCCAGCATAACTAAGCAGGTTTCCGTATCTAGCATTTAAACATTCTAAAAGTCGCTTTGTTCTACAGAGCTCTTTCAAAGACACAACTTTGACTTGCCAGCAGAGATGTTTGTTTGCCAAGTTATCCTGTAAATTCAAGTGGCAAATTAGTAAAATATTGTATGTAAAAAGGAACGCTAGTGAAGTCTGAAATTTGGCAAGAGCAATATAGACTTTTCTTTTTAAGAACTGAGGAGCCGGGATATGTTTGGTGTATTTTTGTAGCTTATTAGTCAAGAAAAGGATTGTTGTTTGATGAGAATGAAAGTAAAATCACTCTGTTGCTGGATAGATCTTGTCACCTCTCTTACTAATTCCTATTTACTTTGGTTTTATACCAGAATCTGCTAAGATATTCTTTCTGCAAGACCACTTCGGAACTACATGTCAGACTAAACTTTTTAAGGTTAGATACTAGATGTGTCATTTTTTGGAGGTCTTCACTAAAACGTAGTTGTATTATTCTATCGGGTAGTGTGTTAGAATTTTTACTGCACCGACATTTTAAAATGGTGGGTCGGTTCACCACACCAACTTTAGTTATGGCTTCTATAGGAATTGTGCAATGGCAAATAGAAAACTAAGCTTAGAATCCTATTGAAAGCACTGCCAAAACTCCCACTGACTTGTAAAAGAGGGGTAGCAGGACTCCATCTCAGTTCACATGTGATTCAGAAATGCAGTGTTAATGCTAAGGGATAAACTGTTAGACCTAAATTCATCAGTTGCATTGATTATATGTGTCAGAGATCTAAAAAATAGTTCCCAAATAAAACATGTAATTTAGCGGTGAATGATACGATGAATATCTGATACAGCATAGTATATCACTGGACTGATTGATTAATATGGCTTTGTGTTCTATTCTGAAACATCCCCTGGACAGAATTTACAAATATTTTAATAATTCGTTCTTGCCAGTGTCAGTACTGAGCAATGCTGCAGAGTGGAATTGGAATGCTTTAAATTCCACAGCTTAACACATCATGACACTACTAAATCATCCTCCTTCAATGGCTCCTACTTTGGATCAAGTTGAAAATAAAAGTGGTGTATTTTCTATCGCAAAGGACTAATGCCTCTGGGTGTTTCACTCTGGATTCTGCTATTCCAGTTACCCCTGTTTCCACAAGAAGAAAAATCGTATTACATTTGAGTGTGCTGAGACTGGAGAAGACTTTGAGAAGTTGTTAAGAATGTTAGGTGTTTTCCTCCCACTAATGTACTCAGAAGACAACAGCTATATTTCTACCACTGTATCTGCAAGATTAAAATAGATTACCAATTTTTCTTACAGGAGGCATATCAAAACATAGCAATCAGTGCAAGGAGCAATTACATCTAGATGATCTTGAAAAAAAATGTGAAGAATTCAGGTCATTAAAAATAAGGTAATATATCTTAAAATAATATCTTGGAACTGATTATCAGGGTAATGAATAGAAGCTGCTGATGATGCCAGGTTTATTTAGAGATCCAGTAGCCTTTTTAGGACCATACAGGAAGTTTCCATCTTCTAAGATTGAATCTTTCCTTTTGTAGGAGTATCTCCCATTAGAGATTCAGGCTATGGAGCTGTCAGCAGAAGTAAAATTTCTTAGTCAGAAGCACTCACTTTACAGACACCAGATCTAGCAGGAATGGAAATAGTAGCAGTAAGATAAACCGGAGAAACTTAATGCCCTTTCATCCATATCCAAATGGATTCTGGATTAAAATAGCATGTAACAAATTGCATTCACTAGATTCTCAAATTTCTGTAATTGTGTAAATTGACACAAAGGGAAGGGAGCACAATTTACAGAAGGAAAAAAGGAAGTGACTGTTAAAAAGCAGAAAAAGGAAAGAAAAATAATAAACCAAAGCATATTTCCCGTGTCTTGCTTTTCCATATGCATTGTAATTGTCCATTCCCATATGGTATGAATTATTCACTTCTAATATGTTACGCTAGACCTGTGTGAACAGACTCATTTACCGCCGATGTGGACATTGGTACCGACCTACACGTCAGGCTTGGCTTAGCCACAATCTACACCCGAGTTCGATTCAGCAATTTCTCTGTCAGACCTACTAAGAAGCCCATCGATTGTCACTCTATTAAGACAATTCCTGGTTTTGGTAGCCTGGTTCAAAATGAATCCTGGAATATCTGTCTGTACATATTTCTGGAGAGGAGAGAAAGTGGAAGAAGGAAGTATTTCATAAAACCACAGGAAATCCTTAGCAGCATAGTAAATCCTGATGTTTTAGTGGTTGGCCTAGTGATGCTGTCATAATGAGTTATTTACTATACATGCATATCAGTGGCATTCAGGAGGAATTAAGCGTTATGTAGGAAGCAGTGACCCTTCAGGATTTTTTTTATACTTCTAAGAGATTTATGTTTCTTTCATATTGTGTGCCTTCCCTTTTTTCAAATGGAAAACCTCCTTCCGTTGTGGATGTGAATCAGAACGGTACCGTTTTCATCAAGTAAGTAAACCTACTTAATTCATTTTTATATAAAAAGTCTGTGAAGATAGTCTCAGGGAATTGCTTTGTGGGCAACAATGGGTTTTTTTTCTTTTGCTGAACTACTATTGCAAACATTCACTTATCTAGTAATGAAAATGTATGTGCACACTCACGATTAACAAGCCATACGCAGTGTAAAACCTTAAAAACAAAAACCCCCTAACTATTGTATGCACAATAAAAAACACAGGGTAGAAAAACTGTTAGGAAAAAAACCCTGTAAATTCTAAAGGCTGCAACACACAACTTGTTTAAATACTTTTTAAATAGTAGTGCTATTTTCTTGGCTTAGGTGACGAATGCTCTGTGGGCGTGACGCCTGTGAGGCCAGCAGAATTACCTGGAGCTGTATCCATTGTCAGCTGACAGTTCTTTTATACAATCATCATGGTGATAGTTTAGAAGTGGATAATCTTTTTTGAATTATGGCATTTAATAGATACTTGGGAAATGTCTATACACGGGCTAATATATATATATCTAATAATGCATAAGAAAATACAGATTTTTAATATCACATGATGTCACGCTTCCATTTTTGTTATGTATATGAGGCTTGTGTATACACCAGATGTTACAGCGAGAAAGCTGCTTCTCCTTAGGGTCTTGGAGCCAGTTCTCCCTCTGTTTTTATGGTGTTTGAAAGCAGTTCTGACTGAATACATCATAGAATCACAGAATGGTTTGGGTTGGAAGAGACCTTAAAGATCATCTAGTTCCGATCCCCCTGCCATGGCAGGGACACCTCTCACCAGACCAGGTTGCTCAAAGCCCCATCCAGCCTAGTCTTGAACGCATCCCTTGTTGGGGCATCTACATCCTCCGTGGGCAACCTGTGCCAGAGTCTCTCCACCCTCAGAGTGAAAAGCTTCTTCCTTACATCTAATCTAAATCTCCCCTCCTCCAGTTTAAATCCATTACCTCTTGTCCCATCACTACAAGCCCTTGTAAGAAGTCCCTCCCCAGCTTTCTTGTAGGCCCCCTTCAGATACTGGAAGGCTGCAGTGAGATCTCCCTGGAGTCTTCTCCATCCTCGTGTCAAAACGGTATCTAAGTCAGAATATGAAAAAAATTGGTGTATAATAAAAGTATGCACATGGAGAAAATAACGGAACCATCCTTTTTGTTAAAGTGTTTTCCTCATTGTTTCATTAAGGAGTTGGTAAATGTTAATTTTATAAAACACAAATCCTGATCTCTCCTAACGTTAGCAGAATATACATTTAGATCTTTAATTCATTTTTATGCAACCAGCTGCAAACTAAATTTTTTTTAGTAACTGATGCTTTTTTCATTGAACAGAAATAATATTTAAAATAAATATTTTCCAATAGATAATGAAACGTAATATTATAAAAACATCCAAATGCTCTGGGAAAACTCTACCTCTTTTGTAAACGTAAATTATTTCAGTTTGTCTTTGAATTCTATGTACTGTTTACCAAGTTATAAATATTATGTGGAAATTATGTTGTCAGAGGTGTGTAATTTTGGAACTATAAATTGTTTTTATCCTAAGAGTAAAGCGATTCATATGCAGCATGCTTGGAGATGTGGGAATGTAGGGCTGGGAAAGGGAGCACTTGGTAAGAAAATGAATAGTTCCAGCTTTTGGGATGCCCACAGATTTCTGACGAGCAGCAGTCCCTAGTATTTCACATGCTAGTCTCCCTTTTGCTGCCATGCAGGATGCTGAGCTATTTTTTCTTAAAGAGCATGTGAGCATTTGTACTTCATGCTCTGTTTGCACACGTGCGCTGTGGTAGTAACCTGACTCAAAAATCTCTCTAGATATTCAGAGAAGCGAAGGGTCAGCCTGTGAGTAACCAGGCTCACGTTTGGATCCAGATCCCTGTACTCTTAAAGAAGATGAGCAAAATGTATTATGACTAAATACATGTATAATATTTTAGCTTGTAGAGGAAAAGAATTAGTAACAGTGAGCCCTTAGTGTGCACATAACATTCTTTTAGTCAAGACACCTTCTGTGAATTAGCATAAGAATTATGCAGATAAGCTCTTTATCTGGCTTCTGTATAGTTCTTTGAAGTCTTTAGAAGTTTAGGAATTAAGCTGAAGGAAACTGAATAAATAAGCCAGGTTTTGTTTGTACAAGAGATTAACTTTGCTAAATATAGGTATTGCTTCACATCGATATCTAGTGACAATCATTTTTCATATGCCCATGTAAAAATTAATTTTATATCTAAGTTTTACAATTCACAGTGCATTGCTGTGAGTTGAATTCAAATTTAATTTCTTAATAAATAATGGCATTGTCATGATAATTTTGGGATAGTGTTATTACTCGTGGGACTGCCAGAGACAAAAAAAGGAACGCTAGGTTGCAGCAGCCAAACATTTCATGTACTTACTTATCAGCACCTATGACTTGGAGATGGGGAGGGAAATTGGAGATGCCAACAAAGAAAGGAATTTGGGAACCTGATATTCACAAAAATCTGTCACAAGTTCAGTCTTTAACTTGCTAACACCCGTCCCCAGATGGTAGGGTTTAAGTGCTGGGCTTTCGTGACAACATTTTTAATGTGTCAGAGTGCACTGCTGCAAACTTTGTAGGTAGACGTCTAACTTTATTAGAACTTCTTGTTCACTAATCTATTAGTTATTTTTAAACCAAGTCACAGTTTTTGCTTTATTTCCTTCTCGGTCATGTATCTTCATGTATTTTTCTAGCGCTTAGCAAATAGTGTTTAGCAAAACCTTCAATATGGGAAGAGTTATTAGAAAGAACATGAAACCTGATGCTTCCTCCCCAGTTGGCTTCCCTGTACCGCAGGCAAATGATTCATCTCAGTAGGTAGCAGGTAACTGTCAAAAAAAACCAAACAAAAAAACCCCCACCAAACTTAAATTACTATAATTCTGTTCTAGGAACACACATTTTCCACTGCATTAAATTTATCAAAACAGATTATCAAAACTTTATAATTAACTTCCTAGCAAATAAGAATTAGCATATATTATATGAGTGTTGTGCGTTAATCAAATAATATTTAGTGAGGCACTCACCTATGCACGCCCAGGAATTACCAAGTTAATGAAAGACGGCAGTACATGAAACTGTAACTAATGAAGCAAGACACAAAAAATTCCGTAGATGTTTTCATATGTTAGAATCTACTCATTATCATATTGACATGGTAAGTTTATTCCAGTACTGAAGTTTGGCAAACTAAGCTATTTAAAGTTAACTTTCTGGCTTCTACAAGGCTGCCTGTGCCCAGCGGTGAGGATGCAAGATAAGGCTGCATTCAGCCTGCTTTTCTGGCATCAAACTGCAGCTCCGAAGCTTTTTGTCCTCTTTAGAGATGAAAAATCTGTTGAGAGAAGGTACCACGAAATGTTTAGACCCTAGGTAGGCTGAATTAGCCTGTGAAGCTGTTTCTGTTTGTTGCAGAAGGAAGCTTACAGGCAATGAGTGCCTAGTGCTCAGAGGAGTACCACTCACAGCCCAGGGACTGAAGCGTATTAGAAATTAATAGGCTACACTTAAAAATCTTTTCAGTGATAATTCAGCAATTTCCTGTAATGTATTTGCTGTGATTCTAACAGTGATGTATTTGCTGCAGTTCTACAATTTGGCCTTTTCCACTTATTTATACATAGGCATGCATACCTAAAATTAATTTAAAGATGCAAGTAATAATTCCTTTTTTCAGAGGAATACACAATGATAGTACGAACATCCAAATGGTTTCCAGTGCTATTTTCCAAGGAAAGAAAAGTGGTTGTTTCAGAGATTATAGAATTTAAAAGGTCTGATGTACCTCTATAATAACAAAGTCGAGGCTGCAAACATCTTTAAAAATAAAAATTTTGCAAGCAGCTCTGTACACACTAAAACAGATATATGAGAAGCCACTCAAACTTGAACCTCTCACAAATAGTATGTTCTCTGCCTTTAGACTGAATTGTGTTCTATGCTCCAACATAAAAAAAGACAGAAATTTCTGACCCTAAGTTGCCACCTTTTTTGTACGATGCTCTAAATAGACATTAAGAGAATCACCTGAAATTATTAACAAGGAGTTTGTTTACTTTAAGATAAAGACAGGTCGCTGTAACTCCATTCTAGGAACATTGCAATTATATAGAAAATTATCTGTGATTATAAAGCATAAATACCTGCAATGGAAGAGCAGTTTAGATGAGAGACTAGCACTGTTTGTGTCCTTTATTTATTTCCATGATTTTCTGTATCAGAATGTGAAATGCTCTGCCTGTTTTTAATTAAACCTGTAAACTGAAGACTGTTTGCTTCTTTAAAAAAAAATATTGTTGATTGTAGAGCATATGTTGTTTGTTTAGAATGCTAGCCTTGCTGTTCAGATGTATTTGAGTTTCCTTTGTATACACTCTCAGCTTGTGATGGTCGTTTTGGGGTTTTTTTCCTCCTAAAATGTCTTTGGGAAGAGAAACCCATCAGTTGAAATGCATCTTTACAGTTAATCCAGCAGAAGTACAGTGAGTGGCAGACTCATGTACTGACATTGAGAGGGGTGAAACATCGCTTTTGTTTCACCCACAGAACAAAACTGATTTTTGGTGTTGTCAAATGATTTGGGGGAAGGGGGCTTTCAGCTTACTTTGTGATGGGAACAAATACATGCGATTTTTGCTGTCTATCTAGCTCCTCCCTGATCACCTCCTCCATCTATCAGACAGTTTCAAGTTAATTGACAGTGTTAGAAACTCCAAGTCAGTAAGTTTTCACTGATTTACTGAACATATGTTACCAACACATGGATTGACATCAAAATAGTGCTGTGGAGGAAAAAGCTGTAGTCTGAGCTCGTAGTGTAGAACATGAGAATATCCACTTGGCACAGCCGTTAGAGTGCTGTTAGGGATTTGCTTATGCTTTGGAGCTGGATAATCTGGAGGTAGGATGCCTCCAGACACCCACCTATACGCTCTTGTAGCTTTTCGTTTGATTATATCATCTATATGCCAAATTACTGCTGCTGAATGTTATTTCTGGCTAGTACCTCATGTGTAGGATCCATTTAATTTTATGATTTACCTGTATTTACACTCGTGAAGAAGATCTCTTGCCTCCCAGGCTCATTAAGATTTTTCCTGCTGACCACGGGCACAGCACTTGTCCCATCGATGTAAAGTGCTTATACTGATTGTATAGGTCGATGAGCCACCTACTCAAAACTCCCTGAGGTATAGTTGGAGACTTCTACTTTTTATTTCTTTTACTGAGTTTTGGATCTGACTTTATGGAGTATTTACTACTTTTTTTTAAAATAATGATGTTTTTCTGGGAAGTTAAAGACACTGAACCAACAAAACATTAACTGTCATTGTGTTGGGAAGTAGAAAAAGAGTTCTACTTACACGTGGTGATGAGCTGTTTGAGAATTATGGTAGGAATATTGATAATACAGAGATTGTTGGATCAAAAGAAATGTTTGTTTTCATGCCATATGTATTTGACTTTTTTTTCCCCCTTTATCTGTCTGAATCTTTGCAATGAAATGGTTTTATAATTCAACATGTAGTAGATATTTTGGTATCTGGTTTGGCCAGGTGGTGGATGTGGTTTTGTATCAAAAAAAGGAACCATCAGAGAATAGGTTTCATTCTTCCTCTTTTGAACAGTGGAATGGGCTTGGATATCCATTTGGCAACTGCAGGATTGCACCTTCTCTTTCAAAGCAGTACTGCGTATTGTCTCTCACTTTCCGATCAGCTCATGCACAGATTGTAGGGAAAATAAGCTAGGACTACTCAGAAAAGAAATGATCTTCCTCTGGGAAAAAAAAAAAGAAGAAGAAAAGTTGACATTTCAAAGGTCTCAAACCGCTTCTATTAGATTATAAGAAAGATGTTACAAAAAAGTAAGTCGAATGAAGATAGAGGAAAGGTGGTTGGAAGAGATTAGGCTGGTAATTAAAGTGTATTTTATTTGGGGAACACGTAGTTTGAAATCTCTGCTGCACCATCTGTCTGTACTCCGAGGGGTGCCCTGACAGTGGATTATAAAGGCGAGACCACAGCCAGAGTTTCAGTTTTTAATAAACTGGGGAGAGCAGCTCTGAAGTACAAGAGATTGGGCTTCGTAGTTGAGGTCCTAAAGATCTTAACAGGGTTATAGGATTACAACATTTTGTCCCGCAAGGCCCTAGTGGTCAGCACTTTAATTGATAAATATCATTACAGGGGAACAAGGCAGAACAAGCACTCGGACTTGAGCGAGTCACAGCTCAAGCAAACCCATTGTTATTACGATACCACTACTTCAGTGTGTTAGCAGCAGTCATGTGTTAATAGTCAGCTACTAAACAGGGGGGAAAAGACTTAATTATAAGTTACACTTCGGTGGCTTTTTTTTTTTTTTAGAGGTCAGGTTTTTCTTATTTATGAACTTCCTGTCTGAAGTCTAAAAGACATAGAAAGTTCCTCCAACCAGCAGCGTGAGTGGTCCCCAAAGAAGTGCAGGTCAAAAGTCTCCCATTCTATAAGAAGTTGTTTTTAAGGAGTGAAGTATTAAATGCAAACCGGAGTGAAGGCTGTGCTTATCACTAAGTGTGTTTGCTTCTGGATGTTTTTTGCTACACTTAAATTAGAAGAGAAAGCTTCCAAGTGCTTTTATTTCCATGGCTCTTTCATGTGTAGATCTTTTATCTCTATGGATTCAGCATAGCAAAGTGTTTCACAGGAGAAGTCCAAGCACACAACTATTTCCTGTGACCTGCTGGTTGGTTTGGTTTGAGTTTAAGACTTACAGAAATTAGTGTATACAGTTTTTCTAAGATTTAATTGGAATTATACTTATGAAGGCTGATAGGGTCTAAAGAAAGGCTCCATCATTAATGTGACATCCTAATGAGAAATGATGCAAAGGTCATTGAGTACCTTTCTGCTTGTTATATATTGGTTACTCTAATAAAATCATTAATATAATGATATGTGAAGTTAAGAAAAGTTTCCAAACAAGGGTGTCCTCAAAGAACACTAGGCAGACTAGATCCTCAGCTCCCATCTTGGCACCTCGGTCATGAATAAAGGTATCAGAAAGATCAATAAACTGTTAAGAAATTATAGTATGGCTGGAAAAGAGCACAGGAGAACTAGAAGAGGGTTTCCAAGTGTCAGTGTAATACTAAATCCTTAACAAATGGATACAGAAGACTGACAGGGAATGTGCTGTTGGAGAAAGTGATCAGAATGATGTTTTTTGCTACGTTCATTAGAATGTTATTTAAATAACATTCAGCTGCTGTGTATTAGTCATTTCATTTTTTTATTTTTCACATCTGAGGAGTTTAATGAATAATATTTTGTTTCAGAAAGGTTGATTCCACATGTTTTGAACTGGAGTTATGATAGGCTGTTAAAGAAAACCACCTGAACTGGGCCTGTGCCCTTAAAATGACTGTGAGTGAGCAAGTCCAGTGGTGGGATGAAGTCCAGCAGCCATTTCATCAGTAAACATCTGCAAACAGGCCGAGCTACTGGGCAATGACTGAAGGAAGGTTTCATGCCTGTGCTTATGAAGCCCTCTAAGTGACCAAAAGTTTCCCTGCTGGCCTTGAAAGTTTGCTCTGAGCAGCTCTTGCTTCGGCTGCAGTGCTTGGGAATCCCATAGTCGTCATCAGTACTTCTTTTTGAATCCTCCTTGTATATACTTAAAGAAGGTGAAACTACTGACTGTGAATCTCGAGTTTGTACTGTGGACACCAGTCATAGCTCACGGGTGAGAATGCCACCAAGTCATTAACCGTCTGTATAACCAGGGTTGCAGTTAATATCCAAAAGTCAAGAATTCAGATTCTCCTTTGTCACATGTACTGTTCCCTTTCCAATGACAAAGGTTATTTCTTCTATTTTTAATTTTAAAACTTTTCTATATTTTTTAGAACTGCTTATAAGTAAATTTTCTGTCAGAACACAGCAAGGTGCAAGTGACTTTCTTTATAATATCTTTGTTCTGCACCTTACTTAAAAATGAAGATCAGATCAGACTTTTTTCCGCATATCCTTTTTTCTAGTGCTCTTGGAGGGATAAAGCAAAGGCTTTTCAAAGCTGTTTGGCTTCGTTCCAGCATCAGACAATGCATTTGATTATGAGGTCCTGAGATCAATGCAGTTGCTTGAAACTAGCCTCAATTTCAAAAAATGAGTGACTGAGATGAGCGGATTTATTTGATCTACATCCTTATGTATCTACTGTCCTATGTAGATTTTTTTCAGTGTAACATTAGAGGACATTTTCTAAAAACCTACTTTTCTAAGTTGACATTAAATTAATACGCTATGTTGTAGTTCATATTTATCCTCTGTTCCTAGAGTCTAATCTTTGCTGTTCCACAGGAATTAACACACTTCCTCAATTTTTAGAGACAACAGGCCAGGCCAGTTCCTAAAATTGCAATCATTGAAGATGTTGGACCAGTAGATGCAAGCACCTGATTTTTTTTTTTTCAATAAGTGTCAATGTTTTTACATCTGTTGCCAGTTCTCTTGATTTGTTTTCTCATGTTTTGAATGGGAGGTGGTGTAATACTTAAAACACCCTGCTTTCTGGAGGCACTTGATTAAGCTCTTAATTTTTTTTACATTAAAGCGGTGATGAGAAAAGAAGTGTACTTATCTTGCTACTGCAGTTTACCTTGTCATTATGTTGCAAAAAATGTATATAGTATACAATATTTTGATTTTTGACTATCACTTCTTGCATATTGCCATTTTATTATAGTGAATTGGAGGCAAGGTGTTGAAATAGAAGACTCACATCTGAATGAGAAAATGGTCAGAGAGACTGAAAAGTAAATCGGTGACATGAATTATGATTTCCACAAGCTGTTAGATAAGACAGAACCAGGAAAGCAGGTAATAAACATATACCAAAATGGAAAAACATCAGCGTATTGATACACAATCTGAATTAAAATCTGAGTTACTGAAAGCAGGTTTTTCTTTTTTTTTTAAGCATTCATTTTTTGCCACTTTCAAAAATTAGTAACAGTTGCCTACTGTCCCCAAAAGAATTTAACACTTTACTGTCCGTATATTATTATTTTAAAGTCTGTCTTTTTTAAACAGGTCAGAATAGAGTCAGTTTTATGCTTTCAGTGTCTGCATTGCTAATTCTGTTCTTCATGAACCAGAATACTATTTATTAACAGTTTTTTTGAAACTTGGAGAATTTTGTGTCAAGGGATAGTATCAAAGAGACTGAAAAATGTTAAAATAATTATGTGTGTAAAGTATTACTAAATAACGCCCTATCACATCTTCCATCCACAGCACACATGCTGAGCAGAAGCTCTGTTCTCATGAGACTTCACACAATACTCTCACACTACACTATGTATGCTTTGGATACAATCTCTGCAGATTAATAAAACTCAATGAAATATTTACCTTAATTGCACTTCAGCCTCTTTCTTTTAATCATGTTTAATAGATCTAACAGCAAGTACTGCTTCCCACTGGTGGTTTTCTCATTAGCAAACCATTGGAAATAAAATTTGAAGATGAAGGTTAGCCGCTAAAGCAGCTGAGAATTTGAGGTAATGTTTCCTGGTTTTTTACATAGGACATTCACATGACCCTGGTAGTAAAAGTTTTATCACAGAAACTGAGGTGAGCATAGGCCTCTGTATAGTCTGCACAGATTGTATAATCCAGTATCCCTGCTCAGAACGGGGCAGCTAGAGCATGTCACTGGGCTTTGTCCAGCTGGGTTTTGAACATCTCCAAGGATGGAGATTCCACAACCTCTCTGGGCAATCTGCTCCAGTGTTAGACCCTTTTTGCCATAAATTAGTGTTTTTTCTTATGTTTCAGCAGGATTTCTTGTATTTCCGTTTTTTTAATGAGAGAAGCTCCTTGTATGAGAGATACTCCAAGCACCTAATCGTTGTCCGTCTCACACTGTGGACAGTTGCAAGAAAGTTTTTATTTCCAATAGCCCTTTTAAGATTTTAATTGTGTTCCTACAGCAGGAGTTTTGGTGATGACCCAGTTGCTGCCTTCTTGCTTACAGCTCTAAAATAGATCCTCACAAAGTGTTTAGTGTCATTTCATGTCATTGCAAAGAGTGAATTTATTTTATTGTTTGAAGTGTTTTACATTATCCTGGTACATCTGACCATGTCCATCTGATAGGTATCTGAATAATTTTATTCTCACAGAAATAATTTGGGTTTTTTCTGAAGTTCAAAGCGTCTCCTTTACTTAATGTTTTGTATTTAGTGGCAACCATACCACATTTGCTTGTGGACTTGGGAGACGTGCAGAACAAAATGAGCAAATGACAAGCAGGGAAGGAAATTAGTACCTGGGTTTGATTGAGTCGTCTCCCAAGTGAAGTTGTAAACAAGTCTGGAATTTAAAGGGGGATTACAAAATTTCGATTTATTCCATTCTGCCTGTTTCAATATCAGTAGTTTCATTCCAGCAGACAGATCAGGATTAGATCAGGATCAATATTCAGATCAGGATGCCAACAGTATTCACTTGTCTTAACTCCTCTCACCTGCTTTTTTATGCTTCCATACAAGTAATGAATTTTTAACTTTTTTTCAGTGTCTGCGAATCAGGTGAAAAACTCACCAGCATTATTGGGAGGTAAGAACAAACACCAAGGAGAGATTATATCTTAATTCATATATAGGGGTGTGTATATGTATGTAGTTTAGAGATTAGAAAAGTGAGAGTTTCTGTCAGTCTCCATCAGTAGTTAAAGTTCTTTAACACATACTCAAGATTCATTGATTAACTGTCCATGTATGTATAAAGAAGAGGCTCTTGGTTGCACAGAATAATTTCCAGATATTCTTCTTCATAATGTTAAAGTTTTGATCTTTAATGTCTATTTTGACACTTAACTTACTTGTCAGCCAGTGTGTCTGACTTCACCTTATAACTTTCAAGGAAGAAAAGTCACTAAGGAATTTTGTAAAACTTGAAGTGCTTCAGAAAGGTAAACTTCGGACTGGGTTCATCTCTTGTTCTGAAATCCTCCCAGCATTAAAATTGATGACGAGATGATTTATCAGGATGAGAAGTATTCAACCATGACATACAGAAATTCAGAGCCCCATGTATGTCCTCATTTGTCATTGTCTGTAGTCATTCGTCATTTATGATCATTACAGTTTTATGCAGCAATGGTTCAAGTTCTGTTTTGAAATAGCTCACCTCATACATTTGTAGAACCCATTTTAAAGTCTATGAAACTATGGATTTATTTAAGACAGAAACTTCATGAGGCTCTTTGCAGTGCCATATTCACACTTAAATTTGCAAGGCCCAAACCATGCCATTATAGGCTGTCTTTATTCCTTCTTTCAGTCAAAATTTTTTTTTCCTAAGCAGGAAAGCAAAATTCATTCCTCATTATATAATTTTTTTCCTAGAGAACAAAGTACTTGAAAATAACTTGAATTGTCTGCTGCAATCCTGAAATGTTCGTAGCTCTTTATATTAGGGTTAATCGGCTGATAAGAATCAATGCAGTTGATCATCTGATTAGCTGAACTAAATTGTAATTAGGTGCTAATGAAGATCATTTGTAAGCATACAGCATGCATATAATTCTTAAGTTTGATTTCCTAAAGTTGACAGTTTTATGTTCTACTAATTTTTATTTTCCTCTTCATTTGGTATTGGTATGTTTGAGCGCTGTATTTCCTTCTTGCCTTTAAGACAGTAGAGAACAAAGGGATCGAGGTTGTTTTGTTAGGACACGGAAAACTTGTTGTGAATATCTAAAAGAATATTTGAATTTGTTTCACTCTCTGCTGGATAAGGTGGGTAGAAAATTGTCTGGACCACTGAGCTCCAAAGGTGATGACCAGGAGTGCAAACTCCAGCTGGTTACTTGTAGTATCCCTTACAAATTTGTTCTGGGGCCAGTACTGCCTAACAGTATCACGAGCATGGATGTTAGGACGCAGCCCTCTCAGCAGCTCTGTGGGTTGTATCTCCTTAGCGGGAGGCTGGTACGCTGGAAGGCAGGACTGCTCCTTGGAAAGGCCGTGATAAACTGAGGGAAAAGATTGAGAAGAGTCTCATAATGGGCTGGAGTAACTCCATGCAACAGTGTAGGCTAGAAGCTGTAGATGAAAACCGAAAAAGTACCTGGGGGTCTTAGCGGACAAGTTGAAGAAGAGACAGCAGTGTGGGCTTGCAGCAGAGAAGGCCAGTTGCATGCTGCATTAGCAAGGGTGCTAGAGAAGGTCTGGGGAGGTGTTTCTTTTCCTCGGCTTGGCTGGGGTAAGACACATTCTGTAGGTCTGTGTGCACTCATGGGTTCCCTGGTACAAGAGAGACAGGGGCATGCTGGAGGCAGTCCAGCAGAAGCCATCAAGGTGGTCAACGGATTGAAGAACATGGTGTGTGAGAGAAGGCTGAGCTAATTGGGTTGATCAGCCTTAAGAGGTGAAACCAAAGAGAACATCTGTGCCATCATAATTTTAGCTATTTTGCTCTTTTATAGTATCTGGTTAAAAATAAGTAAAAGAGATACATAAACAGAGCTTTGTAAACAGAGAACTACAATAGCCTTTGGGCAATTTGATGTCATTTAGAAGCAAAAAATAATAACCCATATTTGAAAAATGATAGAATCAAATCAAGCCTAAAGAGATAAAACACTCAAATCCCATTAAAATTCAGTGCACTCCTATTTCACTCACACAAACAAGGTTTCTTGTTCTTAAAATTAAAGGTAATTAACATTTGTTTGCTTGTTTGTTTTCAATTTAAAATAATGATGTAGAAGTTAATTCTCTGCTGTCTAATGTTTGAGCCTTACACACAGAAGCACACAAAAAAAGTCCCATTTGGACCAAGATTGTCTGGTAATGATTCCAATCAGAGAATTACATTATGGTTTCATTAACTCCAGCAAAAACTTCTGGGTTTTTTGCTTACACCAGTTCTGGTTTGCGTAGATAAAGGTGTTGGTTGCTGTGACTTTTTTAGGGCTAGTTCTCATTGGAAAAACAAAGAAGACATTGAATTGTGCTGTTCAGCATAGTTTCTGTTCAACAGAGTTACTCTTAAGCGTAGTTTGATGCTTTCAGTAACTTGAGGCTGCTTGAAAAAAATTACATAATCGGAGGACTCAACCCCTCTTTAGGACGGGTTAGCATCCTACTCTGTCAGTAAAGCAGTAATAATAATAACTTGAACAAGTAGCAAAGCAATTTCGATATCATGATAAATGTTTCAGATAAATTGCTAGCTTATGCATTGACCTTGGTGAGCGCTTTCGTGGGAATGTAGGATGATTATATACAACTTGTCAAACAAAACAATAGTTTATGATCTTAAAAAATTAAATTGCCTCAGCATAATTGTAAAAAATGGACCAAAAAAAGAGACAATAAATGTAAGTAGCTGTTCAGGTCATGTCTTTATTAATAGCATGTCATTAAGCAAACTAAAAAGCGTTAACTGTGCCATATTTAGAGATTAAGTGGGAGCAGAACCTCATTAGCTCTAACAGGAAATCTCAGTCAGATGATAGCAGGGCTGGGAGCACTTCACTAAGTACATCTGTACAGTCCATCCTTATTAAAGGGTCATGCAGAGAAACAAGGCACCTTAAGTACTACAATATATTGGGTTGGCTTAGAGCCTTGTAGAGGGACTAGAGAGCTCTTCCTGTCCTCCAAGAACCCCTTGGGAGGCTGGTACGCTGGAAGGCAGGACTGCTCCTTGGAAAGGCCGTGATAAACTGAGGGAAAAGATTGAGAAGAGT
>JAVSBS010021964.1:112325-139408 GCA_033124195.1 Coracias cyanogaster
GCTTTGATAATTAACAAGTATCCTCATCTTCACACACACACTTTTTTTATTTTTTTTTTTTTTTTTTTTTTTTTTAAATCCTCTTTGAGCTTCTCACTACATATTGTTTCTCAGCAGTGTCATGTCTGGATGGCCATTGCATTCCTCTCAGGACCCTGTGCTTTCCCTAATAATTTGCCATGTGGGCAGTTCCAGCCAGCCAGGTCCTTGCCCTAGGTGAAGAGGAGCATGAAAGGCTGTAACAAAAGTGCTCCACGTATCATGTTGATGAATAGCTGAAGAAATGAAAAGGAGCAGGAGTAAGTTGAAGCAAGCCAACTTATTTTCTTCTGCAGTGCTCTGGACTGAGGTTTCCAAGGGGCAGAGTGCCGGTTTAGCTGATCGTGCTCGTGGCTGTGATCACCCATTATAAAAAGGGTTAACTCCTGCCAGAGGTAACAGAGAGAAATGTTTTATTCTGTTATAGTTACAAGTAGGGGAAAAAGAGTCGGGTTGTAGAAAAGATTAGTGCTATGTAGATGCTACTCACTGTGTATGCAGAAGGTATTAAGTTCAGTGCTGAAATTTGTTTTGCCCCACAGATGCAGAAGGCAAATTAGGAGCTATTGAAGACGCTGTTAATTCACTGGCTTTTTTTTCTTTCTGCAAAATAATTCTTTTGTAGCCTTGTAAATACAGTCTTGCTATCGCTTGCAAAAGGCCGTAGTCTTTGTGTTGGGATAACAACACAGGCCGTAGAACCTCTCAGGCTTTGTCTGGACTTGGCTTAGCCTGTGTGCGCTCTGTTTTAGCTTGTTTAGCTGTAACAACTGTCTGACAAACTGTGCTCCTATCTGGTGTTTTTTAGCTTTCATACAGTTGTCTGGTGTGTGTCTATAAATACACATGCATACATGCTTAGACAGTGGTATATATATATTTCTGTAACTGGTAGATAAGAAAAGCAAGTAGTTTTTCTGTGCAGAGTGAACTGCCTATGACCCTGGAACAAAAATGCAGCACCGAAGAGTACAGGCAAGAGGTAACAGCAGGGGTTCTGGATCTACAGGCACAGGATGGTATCCAAGGCATGAGAACTATAAATAACTCACTGGTGGATGATTACTGTTACAGGAAACAAGCCTGGGACCTGGGTAAAACCGGTTTTGGGGGTAGGTAACATAAAGAATAAAGAACAGATGTCTAACATGCATGAAAACACACCACGTACAGTACATCCGAATGTAACGTGGACTCACAAGCCAGTGAAGAATGAGCCCATGAGCAAGCAGGTGAAAATGGCCACGACCTGGTGCAATAGTGACTCCAGGCTGTGCCTCTCACAATTAGCAAAATTCCCAAGGATTACCCAGGTTCTTGCAGTAGCTGATACAGTTTTTAGACAAGGAAGCACCTACGACTAGGAAAGACTATTTCTAGAAGTGTAAAGCTTGTCAGATGACCACATGGAGGTCAAGCTACCCCTCTTGTACATGGGGCTATGAAAACTAGAAGGTTATGAGCTGTTTTTCTCTAGAAGAGAATGCAACATGAGCTGTCAGTATCTATCTATAGTCCAGAATTACTGCATCCTGTCTTACAGTTGAAATTTTTATATGTGTAAGTAGCTGATCAGTTTGAGAAGTATGAATTTCAGTAAAGCCCCCTCGTCCTCTCAAATATATAATGTAAAACATTTTTAATAACTAGTTTAACTGCACTGCAACTGTATACTGTCCATAAATACTAGGAAAATGTCACTGTTTCTAAGCTGAAATACTGAACTGTTTGATTTATCTCAGAGTGGCGTATTTTAGTTCAGCTATGTCTGACTACATATTGTGCTACCTATAAATAAAGTCATTAGATTGTCTGTGGAGCCTTCCAAACCTGTCTATAATCAGCAGTGTTATAATCCTAACACTTTCTGTATTGGTAGTTTGATCTATACAAACACGAATACAATAGTAGAGGGATTTTAAAAGTCAAATAAATGTCACTGGAGTGCAGTAGTAAATGTGTCCAAGGAATGTGCTACCTTAATTGAAAATTCAAATTACGGAGCATTGCTGCTTTTCAATAGAACATTCAGTGCTGTTGAATGAAAAATCAATAGCTGCTTTATAGTGCATTTTTCTTAAGCAGTAGGCAAGCACTCAGTTCCCCTTCAAAAGATTTTTATTCTTCTATCTTTAGTATTTACCTCTCTTCCCCTTTCCCTCTTTCTGTCTCTCCACAACAGAACAGTCTTTGGTTTCTTTTATAAACCAAAACATAATGCACTAGTGAAAGACAGAACATGTGGTAATCAAATTTGGTGCTCATTGTTACAGTTTAAAGCCATTACAAAGTCAGGTGCCTGAATACTTTTTTTTTCCCTGAGTGAACACTTAATTTACACTGTGTCTACTGAGATTTCAGGAAATACTCTAGTTCACATTTGGATAGGATAGGATTTAATTTTAAGGCAGAAACTTTGACATTCTTGTAGGCTAATTTGAGATTTGTGCTGGTTATTCAGAGAAAAAAAAAGACAGAACAAATATGTAAAAGTTTAATGGGAAATGGTAAAAACCGGCTGGAGATTCGTAAGGTGAAAGGAAATTGTAGATACCTATTAAAGCAGAGATTTTTGTGGAATGTGAAGTTCTCAGAGAAGTTTCTCCATGATGCTTGATAGAGGTTGAGTGTACTCCTGTGACTTTTGATCTTTGACCTGTACGCTTCGACAGTCTTCCATCTGGGTAGACTCTAACATGAAGGGACCAGTTCTTTGTGTCACTTTGCCCTTTCCGTTTTCACCTGCTTCTTTCAGGAGGTAGCATGGAAAGCGCATTAGTATTCTGCTGCACGCAAACCAGAAATGGTACCTGCTACCTCCTCATCTTGTACCTGCTACCTTCTTTTTTTTGTTTACTTGCAAGACAGTGACAGTGATGCTTTATACCAACTAAATCTGCAGCTTTGAGGCTTTGTGAGAGGACGTGCCGCTCCTCTCAGTTGTTCTTGCCCCAGCTCTGTTCCAGCAAGCACTCTGATTTCCAGCGTGGAAACTAGTGTGATAATCTGTACCATAGTAATGAGAAAAAATGTTCAGAGTCGCCATACAACTTGTGACAAGACAAGCTATCGTGTTACAGACTGCTGTGCACAGAGGCTGTTGGGAGTTTTCAGGCAAAATTATATTAATCTTTGAGGATAGGTATGCAACAGGTCATTAAAGTCCAGCATATAAATCACAGATATTGACTATAGCTGGTATGTGAATACACAGCGTCACCACATATGACATAGCCTGAAGTTCTGAATATATTTTACATTCTTTAAAAGCTTATAGAATTAATTCTAAGCATCCGTTGTTTTCCGAAAGAGGAGAGAGCAATGACACTAGGTGTTACTTAGAGTATAAGCTCCCAGGGCAATGTGCCTTGCTAAGAGGCCAGGAATGAGCTTTAATTTAAGTTTGCAGATCAAAATAATTCCTTGGAACATGGCTGAAAATTGTGTGTGCCAGTATAGACTCATTCATTTAAATGGAACTTGTCCTTTCGTAGCATTTCACTGATGTGACTTAGCAACAAGGATCATTAGCCTCTAAGCTAAAAATGAGAAGGAGAAAAGAGCCAGATCAAAGTATGCATTACAGCAGGAAAACTGCTGCTGACACACGTGCTCAAAGGACTTTTGCTCTTCCCTATTTCAGATTGCCTCTTTATCTCAGCCTTGTGATTGCCCCCAATGCTATCAGCAGCTGCCTTTGTGTTTTTTGTTCTGCGGCTTCTCAAATTAACAGATGCTTGTTGAGAAGCATGTGCAGATGTAGAAACAGAAAAATATTAAAATGTTATCGAGATGTAAAGCCTGGGTGTGTATAGGAGAATTCTTTTCTCCTGTGTATAGGAGAAACGATGGCTGGTCACTCAGAGGCAGAATCTGGTCTGTATTCGTGGTAAGAGAAGTAGATTCTGGAAGCTTTTTCAGTATTTTATACAGTTTGTTTTCAAGTAGCTAAAAAATGTGAGCTTGGTTTCAGTCTCATCAGTGCAAGTCAAGGAGTGATGAAAGAAGCAAGTCTCTTGTTGATTTGTTCGCTGCATAGAGTTACAGTCCTTAAGTGACTTCTGACTTTTTTCAGTCAACATATGATGCTTTTCTGTTTGTTCTGAGCATATCCACGAGTGCTAAATAGAGAGCAAATCTAGCACAGTCTGCCTCTCCATCCTCATCTACCTTGCCTTTACACCGGAGACTGCTTACAGCATGCTCTGTGTTGTCCACGTGTATCCTGGTTCAGTGCATGGCTCTTTGGACACCTCTGTGTCGTGATAACCTTTCTGATTCAAGGATCTGAATCAGAAAAAGTTTCTGATAGTGGGCTTCCGGCAGTCGTCAGTAAGTGTCCTCACCATCTGCCTATTGACCGTACTGATTTAAGGGTTGGTTTTAAAGCAAGGTCAGGCACAATCTGCAACATCCTGCAGTTCTAGTCCACTGCTAGGCCAGTTTGGGAGCTTGGCTTGTGTGCATTCTGGCTTCTTAGGAGTCCCTCTGCTTGGTGTCCTTCATAAAGGAAGGGGAGTGTGGGATGGACAGGGAAAGAAATTATGAAAGGCTTGGTCTTGCTATGACATGGAACTAGGGTATGACTGGAGCATCACCTGAGAGCTGGGAACTGTTCTCGCATCTCCTAGTACATCGCTTGCTCTGTGGTTTATATATCTTTTCAGAAAACTTCCAAATTCTTAATTCTGTCCTAAATCAAAATGTGTGGAAAACGGTTATTTGGAAAAACAGCATGTGAATGAAAGATTCTCTAGTTGATCCAGGTTCCCAGTATTTAACAGTCATGATCTGGACATTGAAATATGGTCTTTTTTTTATTTTTTCCCCAGGAAAATCTATTTTCTTTTATAGCAAAAAAAACCCAAGAAAAGCAAATTTGAATGTAGAAAATAATCTACCAGCAATTGCATAGGGCCAGAGAAGAAACATGACTGGAAAAACACGACAAAAAGAAGAAATACACAATAAATAACTGGTAACAGTGAGGTAAGGTAACAGTGAAAGAGAGATAAAATCCTCATTTAATTCTGCCCGGGTCTTGTTAACAAAATGAGTCATAGAAGATGATGTCTGGAGGGCTGTAGAATTAATAGGTCATCTTTGGACTCGGCTTAACCTTGAAGAATTTCATTGAAGTCAATGAGTTGGTAAATAAGTTTAGTCAATATATCTTCGGTCTTTTTCAAAGGAAAGCCACAGACATATTGCTGTGAAATAGCAACGGATGCAAAAATAATAGTAATGCCAGTCCTTCTTACTGAAGGATTTTCTAAGTTCTGAGAAGTAGCAAAAAATGTAAAAAAAAAAAAAAAATTAACATTTTATTGATTTTCTTTTTAAGACAAAGGAAGAAGGAATGTTATTTTCTACATTTTTGTCCTAAGATCCTCCAACACAGATTTATTTTTCTTTTACTCTGCTGTGCCATAGGTTTTTGCTATTTGTGATATCTGTCTCAAACAGGGTAATTGAGAAATGTTAAAAAAAATCAAATTCGTTAGAACATGTTTCCCCAGAGTGACATAAATCCTGGCATTTGAATGCTATATTCCGTTACCTTACGTTAAGCAGAAAAATGAATGGCTTTTGCGAATACATAATCTTATTCTTAAACAATGCTGAACGGCTTCTTCAAAATTAATTTCAGGCAAGACAAATGATATTGAGGAGCCAAGCCAATCCCCCCATGACCTCCCCTGGAGGCTGTTTCCAAACTGCCACTGCTACTGCTTGTAAAGCAAATCATGGGATCTGTCAGGGAGCAAGCCAAAGAACGGCGGCAGCGAGCCAGATTCGGATGCTGGAGGCATTCCAGATTTTGCTATCTCTGTCAGATGTTTACTGATAATCTTCCATGTGTGGCTTCAAGAAAGAATTTCTGCCATAGCAAAGATACCCAAGTGTGGTGGTTTATAATGTCGCCTTGCGTTTGGTGCCTTTCAAATCCCACATTCTTAAAAGGTGCTCTCATATCAGATTGAAGCAGGGGGACAAAGTAGAAGCTGAGGTTGGCTCTGCACGGATTCGGAGACACATCAACTCCGATCTGACTGAATTGGTTGTTATGTTGCGATACTTTCTAAGTCTAATGGAACAGGTTCATATCTGTTTATATCCTTATTTTCTATTCTGTAACAAATATGGATAGAAAGGATAAGAAAGCAATCTTAATGCTTTTGTGACATTGCCCCTTCCTATCAGTACTGTAATGTGAGCAACAGAGAAGAGGGGGCAGCGCTCAATACCATGGAATCCTTTCCCATTTCAGAGCAGGGGAGTAACCTGAAACACCAAAATGTTTCTTCTTTCCGTTAATTTTTTTTCCACGTTCAAGCAGACGATGCATTATAGCTGATTTTAGAACCTATGCATGGCTTTATTCTGCCTGGTTTCAAAATAAACAGAACAAAACATGCTCAAATGCTCAAAGTGTTGCTATCAAGAGGGTGGCCCAGCAGACCACACGCAGCTTTTAATTAGACACGTGGAATTCTATTTAAGCTGGTTGGTTTACACGGAGTTAAATGAGAACAGAGTTTGACCTTCTGACTGTGGAGTGCCAAATACTGTAGCACTCCAGACACTGTAATACAAGACAACCTTCCCATGGTATACAGTCCGTTGTGGCTGTTGCCAGCTGGATCAAATGAACGTTTGGAAAGGTGTGTTAAATAGTAGCCAGCTCCCATTCTCTTAATTACGCAGCTTTCACCAGTTTGCAGCACTGAATCATCCGTGCCCAGGGGTAGTATAATTACTGCTGAATAGCCTAATGCTGAATAACTTAATATACTAGAGGCAATAATTATTCCCAGAATGTGTCTGTTCCACTTTGCCTGTTTACTTGTGTTCTTCAGAAAAATTATCCCATGACTTAAATACTCTTCAGGGCAGTTCTAGTCCTTGCCTTGAATATACTGGCCACAGGCTCAGCCCTGCGAGAGTGAGCTAAAAGACTTCCTTAGCAGGATAAAATGGTAATGGAATAAATATCTTCAGTAGCTCTATAGAACATATCTTTAATTCTGTCATGGTCATGCTATTCATTTTAATTTAATCTCTACTGCCAAACCATTTCTTTTGAATTGCTCAAAATCCTTTCTTCCTGATTTGAAAGAAAAGAAAGCTGAACTTAAAAACCCCAATAACCGAAGGTCACTTTTATCTTTAATGTTTTAATAATCCATTATAGTTTACATTTGCAACTAGAGAATTTTCCTCAGATCCAAGGCTAGATACTGCCCCGTTCTGTCAGACACATAATCCCTGTCCTGCTTGCTCGGCTTGTGCCCGCTGTGAATGGGGGAGCAGCTCGTTGCCATTACCCTCCGCTCTGCACTGTACTGCTTTCATTACCTTTGTGTAGAGTAGTGTGATGATACTGGTTATAGAGAGTTTGATGTAAAGTTTGGGAGCAGTGTGCTGCCATTTCTGCATCATTGCTTTTCACTGATGTATCTAAAGGGGCTTCGTAAAGTATAGCCCACAAATGCTGCTGCGGGGAGGATTTCCTCCAGACGAGGGGTGTTAGCATTACAGAGTGGGGTTAACGTTAACCCTCTGGAGGGTTTTGCAACTGAATTTGGTTCAAAACTCTAGCTTAACTCTAGCTATTATTTAATGTAATTTTAATTATTTAAAGTCTGCATCGCAGAAGTGATTTTGAAAATTCTATTGACTTTGCATTGGAAGTGGTCAGGTTTGAGGTGTAAACATGTACTGTCGATCTGTCTGGTTTTCTTTGCCCGATAGTCCGGCCTCAGTGTTGTATGCTGTTCATCTGGAGATGTAACCTTTGGGCCTCACGGTGATTTGATAATTAAATTTTGCTTAATTTCCATTACTACTGTCTGGCTTTAGGATGTGAAAGAGACCTAACTGAAAGGAAACACTGGGAATAAAGAATTAAGTCTATATATAGACTCAAGTCTATAGTCTATAGTCTTAGTCTATATAGACAAAGTATAGTCTATATATACTTAAGTCTATATAGACTCTATCTGAATACGGCCTCTGTGATCTTAGTACTGTGTATTTGCCCAGGGTGTGAAGCTCTTCGTATATGATCCCAGACTGCTTTTCTGTGTGTGCGAAATGTTGCAGCAAACAGTTAAACTCCCGAGAATAAGTGGGGGATGGATTATATTACTTCAGCAGACACTCATTCGAAAACATATTTGCTTATAACCTTATCTGAATAAAGACTGCCCTGATTCTGAAATCTCTAATGTTATTTTATTACCCTCACATTCAGACACGCATACAGATCTGACAAGCGGTGAATTCATTGGCTGAAAGCAACTTCCACTTTAGCAGCTGTATCTATTTTGGTCTATTGTCTTGGAGGCTGTGTCAATGAGCCTCCGTATCCAAGTATTCAGTAGTCAAGTACTGAAGTTTTTGATTGGAAACAGACTAATATTAATCTTCACTTACCAAAAAGCCTAATTCATAATCTATTTCCCCCAAGTCCCCAATAAAAAGAGTATGTTTTTTGTAAGTCTGACAAAAATACATTTTTATTTGCTGAAGTAAGATTTTTTTGAACAACAAAATTACCACCCCCAGAAGAGGATATGAAACTGGGGAACTTACGTGTCTGATGTTATGGCATGTGGAAACAAAATCCTTCTCTGTACCTTGGAGACAAGACCTACCAGATGAAAATCAAATAAACTAATTAGTGTTGAGCAAAGAACATTTTCTATATTGTGGCTCTCTGGGCTAATTTCACCCTTTTCCAACTACTCATTATATAAAACTACTTAAATCAGTGGGACATAAGGCACTGTACTGAGAGCAAGGTCAATGAAACCAGACTCTTTCAGGATATAATGAATGGAGACAGAATTCTCCAAGGGATCTTCTTAATGTATGTCAGGAGCACAACAGATCACAGACCAGTGATTAGTAAATGGACCTGTAGTTCTGTTTGGGTGTTCTTTCCCCCCAACTGCTGTTTCCATATTTTCTTCCTGCACATTTCTAAACCAAATACGAAGATTTAACAGGAATTTCTCATTATCAAGCTGCCTCTTCATGGGAAAACGGTAAACACAACGAAAAAAATCAGCAATATGTTCCTATTTGGTTAAAAACTGAAATTGTTGAGCAGCCATGTAGTATGATTTACATTATTCTTTATTTTACGGAGTTATGTTTTTTAATATACGTCTCTAATTTCAGAATTCCTTCAAGTAGGCAGTCTGAGCATACAGAAGGAAGGAGGCCAGTAACACTTCTGAAGCTCTATTCTAAAAGCAAATGTTTATCTAAATTTACCCACTGCAAAGTGCAAGCCTTTAAAAGTAAGTGGTTTGGCTGTCATGGTCTGTAAACAGTTCTGACGGAGGTTCTCCAACTCCAAGTAAGTCTGTCGGAGATTATTGAGAAATGCTGGGTTACATTCCCATTGGGAAATAACTGTAATGAAACCTCCGCTGAACATAATTATTTCTCGTATCTTGAACTGATATGCTAAATACATTTTGTTTCTAGAGTCACTAGATAGCAGTCCAAGTGCAATAGTTACAAGAGCTTTATCTTCCTTTTAGGTGGTATTTGTCACAAAGATTTCAGTTAAGAAATGTGTGGTACTTGGAACTATTTAAAACAAGCAAAAACAAAACAAAACAAATCCAAGAAAATAAGGAGTAGCAGCTCAGAAAAGAAACCTACAGCTTAAAGAATATACACATTGTCTCTTGAAATCCATATAAAAATTCTGAGTGGCTGAATGTGTTAGACACAGTGATGCTCATTGAGTCTTAAAGTTAACGTCATGTAAAACCGGGCAAGAAAATAAAAATGAATAGATCAAATTAATGCAGATTATCCATTAGATTTCAGAGCTGTACTTGACCCATCCTAATCTCATAACTCTGTAGAGTCCTTTTTATTCCTTTGTGTTTATTTCAAATATTAAAAGCATGACTCATCCATATGGAGCGTGAGAAACAGATCTGCTTTATTGTAGAAAGCACGAATTCGTAATCTGGAAGAAGCAAATATATCAGCTCTTCAAAAACATTTCTGATTTGTGTCTGAAGCCAAATCCAGGGACAAAAGGATGTTCGGTGTAAAAAATTGGATTTACTATTGGTGCTTGTATGACAGTATTAATACAGCACCGCTGGAACTATTCTTTGCATCTCTTTTGCGAAGGGCGGGAGAACAAACTATTTGATTTAGCGTAACCTTGTCAGTGTTTTGTTAGGCTGCCTTCAGTCATGAAGGCATGCGCGCAGTGGAGTCTGTCTCTAATGATTTTTGATGTGGTTACCCTTAAGAAGCTATTTTTCTGTGAACTGCTAGAAGATTTTATATCCTGAAGCATCTCTGCTTTCTCCATTCATAACTAAATTGGAACACTCAATTTTGAAATAATAGTTAGTGTGATTTATTATTTACCACGGCAGCAATGAAGAAATGTATTTGAAAAGAAGCCAGTAGCAAATTACAATCGATTTGCACAATATAACAAATAAAATGTTTTACGGAGGCAGACTTGCTGTTTCAAGTGCTATGTGATCCATAATAATATCTCCAACATGTCTGCTTCTTTATTACTGTCAACAATTCATTAATCATCTGCCTACAAAAAAGCGTTGTGGCTCTGCAGGTTGTACCCATTTTGTTCTAAATGCCGTTGTTTGGGTAAAATATACATCCAGAACTTCTAGAAGTCCCTTCAGGAGCCCTTGGAGTGAAAGCAGGTAAAATTACTTATCCTGTGATGGAATTGTAATAGTGACTTTGATGGTGGACCACAGTTACCTGATGTGTTGAATGGTGGCTGTCAACAAATACAGAAACTGGAGTGACTAATGACACACAAATAATTAAATCCATCCTAAAATAATATGTGTAGTTAGAGGTTCATACAGCTGTAAGTTCACCAGAAACAGACCTTCCTGTTCAGTTTCCAAGGTAAAAGTAATGTTTTTCTAGGACCAAAAGAAAATGCTTAAAATCTTTCTGCCGTGCTTCTAACTATTTGGTTTTCATCCCCAAAGCTGTTACGCCTGCATGACTGCCGTGTTCTGTGCAGCTCTGTTTGGGAAAGGACACTTCCAAGAATGTTGCAGCTACATATTTTGAGTTCATCTGTAGTAATATTTCCCTACAACGTTGTTTAACTATGAGATATTCACCTTCCCGTGCTTTATTCTGTATTTTCCTCGCTGTTGGTCTATTCCTGAGAAAGGAAGGACAGCAGAAGCAAAAGATGCCTGAGCGACAAAAAACTTTTTAGCCCAGAGATAATAATATGCCTAAATGAGATAGGCAACTAGCAACAGACTAGGAGACTTCACTGAAGCCTCTGCTACTCAGTGTGTGTTTCTCAGATCGTGCTGGACATTTCACTGCATCCTTTAGATAACACAGATGAGTTGCAGAGGGATGAATTTTCTGCCTCTAGTAAAGTACAAATGAAAGATGAGATTGACAAAGATGTTTAGGCACATAAAGATGCAGATAAACACTGACAGGATCATCAGCAATCCCATGTTTAGGCCAATGAGTTTATTAAGAATTAAGTGCGTTATCCATGTAATTCACTTCTGAAAATACCATCCGTCACCAAGCTGGATGCTTAAACGCCACTGTAAATCTGGCCCAAACTATTTTTATTGGCTGTTCAAGGCTGAGGAAGAACACTACAAAATTTACAGAATACAATGATAGAAATAGAGCTACTGGTTTATTTTTTCCTTGAAAAAAACACAGGCTACTTTCCAAACAGCGCTCGTTACTGCCAAAAACACATAGTAGTACTAAGTTATCTAAAAAGCCTCAGGAATTTCTTGACCAGACAGCACAATCTGTTAAGGCAGTTCTTTGATATGCCATCAGCAGACAGAGAGCAGTCTGTCCCTATCCACTCCCTCTGCTAGACTCCCAGACAGCAGCTTCCTTGCTCTTCCCTGCGTTAGTTGTGTTTCTATGCATATCCATGCCTTTAGTAATCCCTAAAGGATTTCCCTTCCCTGAATTTGTGCGGTCTGTCCTGAACCAGGGCACAGTCAGTATGAAAATGCAGGGTTTGCACCCTTATTTCAGTCAGACTGATCTGGAAACTGCAAAAGGCGACGTTAGTACCAGTTAATGAAACCATCAGCCAAAGGCTTAGCCGCTTCTCTTGCTATATTGTGCCACTTATAGAATGAAAATAACAACCAGCCACTGCATCAAGCCTATTAAATAACACAAAAGTGGCACCTTCTCATTCAAGTAAAACAAGAGGCATTATAATTGATGGAAAAATAAAAGGTCTGTCAAAATCTCTTAAGTATATTTACTGAGTCAGATGTGACTTAACAGTGTTTTTATGTAACTATAAATAACCACAGTAATTATATATAATTGCTGCTATTCATTGTCTTTACAGGTGGTCCAGGGGAGACAATGTGGGAAGAAAGAGTATAAAAGAGCATAATATCACCAGAGCAATGTCTTCCAAGTTTTTCTTAGTCATTGATTTTCTATTTGCATAAGAAATCTTGCATAAGAAAAAGGGAGCACAGAAATTTTTTGTTTGAATGAAAGTCATTTGCTTTTGGAGCACTTTCTTGGGTTTTTCAAGTCTTTCATTTTGGAATGAAAAGCTCTACCATTTGGATAGAGCAGACAGGCAGCAAATTAGCCAAAAAATGGGCACTGAGAGCTCTTGGAAGAAAAATTCCACACTTTTATAACTGAAATGATTACTGAGGATATGGTATTGATTTGATAGTTTTGCAGCTGAAAGTGTTTGCTAATTGGAGAACCAATTCTATGTTCTTATTCCCAGCACAGAATCAAGAAGCTTCTGAATTAAGCATCAAGAGCTAATACTTGCTGAAGGAAAAATAAGTCCAGTAAAACCCCAGGATGTGGTACGGGATGAAAAGGCAACCTGGCAGCCTTGCTCTGAGCGTTCTAAAACTGCCGAAAAAATGGACAGGTAAAAATAGTCATAAGAATGAATCAAAAAATTAGTATCCATGAATGCTAGTAGGCAATTATGGCTGGCCAAGCTAATAACATTTTTCAGCTCTTGTTTTCATCAAAATGGTCCATGGGTTTATTACTACTATTGTTGTAATGATTAACGGGGAGATACAAAAACCTTCTGATGTGTTGCCCTTGCTTGCACAGAACTGTCTCTCTTTTCTGGCAAATTGTTGTCGTAGAAAGAAACAGGTAAAGAGGAAGACTAAAAATGTTGAAAGTTTCGTCTTCTTGAAAATCTTAAAAATTCGAACAAAATGAGAATTAGTTTAGATTATTTTTTAAACAGATTATTTTAACTTTCCATCTGGATAACTTTATTTCATCAGGCAGTATTAGCCCGGTATTAATGCTGTGTTCAGGAAAGATAAATGACAGCTCTTTTCTGTTTCAGATGTCATTCAAGTAGCAAAAAGTGTTGGGTGATCTGTAGGAGCTGAATATTTGCAGGGTGCTGGTAACGGCTGACAAATGACACCAGTCACCTCCTTACATCCGTATCCCCGTCTCTGAATTTTCTTACATTCTTTTTTTTTAAAAAAAAAAATTCCTCTCTATTCCAAATCACATATTGACATTTCTGAAAAAATGCCAGCCACTATTTCAGGTAATTTCAATAAATACAGATTTATTGTGTATTTGTGTACAGGAATTTAAAAGAGCTATAGTAAATACCCCAGCAACAGTATCCTGCCTGTCCATCTTTCCCACCCCCCAAAAAAAAAACCTCTATGGAGCTATGGGAGGCTTGCTAGGAAAATAACATGAAATGTAGAAGTATGAATAAATAGAGCACTCATTTCCTCCAACGTGTTTTCTTTGTGCCTTTTTATATCCTTTCCATGGCCCTCCCTTTATCCTTAATGTCTCATTCCTTTTATTAATTGCTCTGCTTTTTCTCCCCTTCCTTTTTTCTGGCCTTTCTTCTTCTGGAAAAGCGTAACTTCTGCTCTGCTCATTCATCTTTCTTCTCTTCATTGTCTCTTGTATGTGTAGGTCTTCTTTCCTCTAGCCTAGAGATAGTTTCTCTTACTTCAACCGCTTTGATCTGCGTGCCTCTCCCGTCTCTAATTCTTTCCATTTCTTTGTCACGTGCACTCCGTCTTACCACCCCTTCTTCTGCATTCTGCCTCTGTTCTTTCGTCTTACGACCTGATCAAGTTCTTTCCTATGGCCTCTACATTCTTTTCTGTTGACCACAGCGCACAGCCGGCACATCCAGCTGTATCCGCTCTTCTTCCTTAGTTCTCTTACATCATCTCAGCTTCTAGTCGTCTTCTACCCTTCTGCTGCCTCGCTGGGCTGCACCTATAGCTGCTTTGGTTTATTCGGCTCAAAGGGCATGAAGGAGACAGAATTACCTGCAGGCACGGCCCCTTTCAGAGAAGGCTGCTGTGCTGATGTCCCCGTGCTGCTCAGCGGCCCCTCACTGTCCATCAGCGCGTGGAGGGGCTGGCTGCGAGAAAGGGAGGATGTGGAGCTGGTGCCTGCTGTGCTCTGATTATTCTGCGCTTGCCAGAGCTGTGAGAAGCAGAGCATAATTAGATCAGCAATGAAGCTTTTTACAGTTTGGAGTAATTTGTTAGTCCCACTGATGGTTTTGTATAGTGAAGGGTTGATTTTATGTAGAAAGGAAGTTATTGAATTACGGTATGTCGGTCATAATAATTAGCGAGCCTTCACCACAGCAGAGTGATGTGCTTTGGTTTTTCCCTTAGGTGGGTTTCAACTTGGGTATTTGAAATTTCACCTTCATGTGTAAAGTCCTCTTCTAATATGTGAAAGTCCATCCTGGATGCAAAGCCTAGGGCAGAAGCTTGGGTCTTGCTGAAATCTCGATGCCTTTGACACCAGTGGACTGTTGGTGTGATGGTTGCATCTGCACCAGCCTGTGAGCGCTCTTGTTCATACTGTTAGATTGTTAATTGTGGCATCTTTTCAGCTCATGGTGATTTCACTAGTGTCCTCTCCACACTGCTTGAGCACAGGTTGGGGATTAGCAGAGGCCAGAACCAGCCCCTGCTAGGCTGTTGGGATGGGACTACCCTGCTTGGGAACAGGAGAACGCAGCCGATGGAGACAAGCTGTGCCTGTTTGTTGACCCAAGGGCCTGGAAGTGATTCTTGCGTGATTTCATTTAGGGTGTGTAGCTAAATCTCAAATCTTGGTTTCTTAACTTTTTAGTTGTAAAGTTTATGGCTGTATTTATACCGCAGCTGTACTGATTTATATCAAAGGTCATTCTAACCCTGCGCTGTCTTTCCAGTAGTAACTTCCCTGGACGCTCAAAGCAGATGTAAATGATGCATTCCCCAAAATCCCATATAATGGGTGTCTTCTCCAACTAATTGCCCAAACTTTGATTCAACTCATGCAGATGTTCTGCTAGCTGTTCTGTAGAGAGCCACCTTCTTTTTTTGCTTGTTTGAGCTTAGCTTCTGATTTTCTAATTTTTTTCCCTAGTAATGGGGAACGTATAAATGTCTCCACTGGTTGTGTTTGGATGCCAGTTCATTGGATCACTCGGACCCATCTTACACCAGTGAAACTCCAAGAAATGCTGTTAATTTACATCAGCCCAGGTGAAAAAAAAAAGGACAATCATAGGCAAGGCAAAGCATTTTATTTAAATTCCTTGCATAAAATTCAGTTTTTCGTGTAAAAAATCTCTCCTGCCCACTCTTCCTTCCATGTGCATTGGAAAGGGGAAAGGCTTGGCAGTGTCCAAGAGCACTTTCCCATGTTCTTCTGCAGGCAGGTTATAAGTAGAGCCCCGACTGTTAGGTACTGAAATAAGAAGCTTGTCGTGTGTGTGTGTTCCCTACTTAGTTTAGTATGATTTTGAGTTTCGGTTTTCTTGCACATAACCGTTTTTTCAGATGCTTGTACCACTGCTATTTCTTAAACCATTTCCAGGTAACTCTGCAGTCTGAGGAATGTTCCTGTCTCTAGCAGAAGTACGTGTGTGTAGCGTGCTTGTCACTGACCCATCTTCACCTCTCCCTGCAGGAAGGTAAATTATACAAACTGTTTTATCTAGAAGATAGTATTGGATGCGTGTGCTACGTATGGATGCTTGTGTTCTACGTATCAGAAGTTAAAAGTTCAAGATGACAATGCGAATCTTAGTGTATTTTCCCAGCAATTATTTCAATTCTCCATATTCTTTAAGTATTGTTTATTCTCAGAGACAGACTCCCATATGATCTCGCGTTTGAAGTAATTAATCTGTTAGTGTTTAAGGCAGGAAGCATTTGTGAACTGCTGACTTACAAGATGATGATGTAGAAAATTATCAGCAGATCACAACTCAGACTTTTATTTCTGTAAGACTTTCCAGAATGCTCTGATTACAAGGCTGTGGTTGAGATGTCTTTATTCTAATCTCAGCTGTGTTTGCTACCAGGAACAAGCTTTTAACTTCTCCCCACCCACCCACTCCCAGGTTTTTTAGCAATAGGTGCTGGGTCACAATGCCTCCTACATGGCACGGTCGTGATGATCAATTCCTAACACATTTACAAGGTGCTTCCAAGATTGATTTGCATTCCAAGCGGAAAATTATAGACAAAGGTGGTAACTTTGTTCAATGCTTCATTTTGGGAAAAAAAAAATATTTTTGAAGTATGTTATAAGCATTTATGACAGTTACAGGTTTCCTCCCAGGTAAGGAAATAAATAAACATTGAGATGTCAGATCAGGTCACGATTCCAAACGAGCTACAGAATCAGTGCTTGGCAAATGAGTTCATGAAAATGCAGACATTAACTCCAATTTCTTTTTTTCCTCGATTTTACCATAAATAAAGGTGGGTGGATTTTTTTAATTAATAGGGACAATATTTTCTTACAAAATTTTGTTGCATTGATTCTGATGTGCACATCGTGTAAATTTAACCTCCGTCTTCTTGTAGTGCCCATGAAAGCATTGGTCAGCGTTCAGGAGAAATGCTAAGAAGTCCAATTGCCAAGTGGAGTGGCCTTTTTTCACTGAAGCAGCAATCTATTGCTCTGTTCGAGAACTAGCATTACCTTCTGAGCTTGAAGTTCATTTAGTAATTTTCTTTTTCTTAGTCTTGAGTTGAGCTCAGCGGAATTTATTTTCTCTTGAACAAAATGACTTGCAATTTCAGCTGTGCTCTCTAGGAAAGATTCAGCAGAATATTTTATATGTTCTTTTCTGAAGCACCTCAGACTTTTTAATTATGGAACACGTAATTTCTGATCCAAAGTCACAGGAAAAGGACAAGTAAGGACTAGATCTGAGAAATTACTAACATCAGCTTCATCCAAACCGAATGAAGTTTTAATATGTATTTTCTTTTAAGGATTTTTGTTTGTTTGTTGATTTTTTTTTTTGAAGGGTTGGGTTTTTTCTTTCTTGTGGAGTGCTGTGGTAATCAAACCCTATTTGCTAGATCTTTTACCTAAAAAAAAAAAAAAATAAGATTACTCCTATGGAAAATAGGAGTAATGTAATCCCTCAAACTGGACTTATTCAATTACCTTTAAACATCCAGGAAAAGCACCCAAGTAAATTTTGTTTTTTATGAAAGGAAAAATACATTTCCAAATTATTTTACCACCTAACAAACAGATGTTTTGGGTCACACTTCTGCCATGAATTCTTAAGAGATGAGATAGACAGTTAGGCTTTTTTAATGCAATTTAAAGCTACTGAAAAGTGCAAAACTGGCATCAGTAGTGCATTTTTTTTTCATTGCTTCTGCAGCTCCATTTCAGGTCCTCCTGTTCCAACCTGTCAGTGTCACAGGAAATGCTCGGAGGAGCCAATTTCTTGTTGCATCAGAAGCTCTCCCATGGACTTGGGAGTGGAAAAGAAAGAAGCTGTAGGGAGGGACCTCTTTTATTTCCATCACATAGGAAGGCAGTGGAATCTGTCCTCATGGTCTGAAGACCAATAAAAAGGTAACCTCTAGCTCCTCCTTAAGGAGGTAGGGAAAGACCAGAATTGTGGAGAACTGATGCCCAACAGAGAAGAAGTGTGATTATTCTTTTTAAATGGAACCCTGCAGAGCCTGGTCCCCATCATATCCCATTTACCTCAAAAGAGATAATGGGGAACTCTTTTTTTTTTGTTTGTTTTGTTTTTTGTTTTGTTTTGTTTTTACAAAATACCTTCCAGAATTCCTTATTTCATTTCTGTTCATCTCGTAGGCCCTTACTGATAGAGTTGTTTGAATCTCCAAGCTTGATTATCGCTTGTACAGCAAAGGAAGGGGAAGACATATCTACCCATATAAAATTAGGGGGCAGCATCTCTCTTCTGTGCTGAATAGATGTCATCTAGCCAGCACCAGATGGAAAAGAACCATAAATCCAGTCCTGGCTCACTCAAAAACTGTTCCCAGCCACATCTGATTTGCAATTCCAGGTCCTTCTCTTAGTCCTAAAACCCCACCTTGATCTTTGTCCAAGCTACTGAAGATTTGAGAGGGTCAGTATCCTCTCTGGCTTTAGCTGAAATAATTTGTTCTTAGGCATCTTTTCCTTACCAGCACTGAAACCTGCTACTCTGGATTATTTTTGCAATTAGCAATTTGGCAACATCTTGTATCTAAAGATGCCACAGATGCTGCAAACTCATTTAATCAGAATTGAAGATTCATTTTCTTTGTGCTTTGAACTGCAAATGTGTCATTTCAGTCCTTTGCTGATTGTCCTATGAGTGTATCTCCAGATGATAATGAACACCAGTAACAGTTTATGCTGTGTATTCTTTTATTTCTTGCTTTAAAACTTGGACAGATAGCAGCCAGCCAGTGTATTTTTTCTCAAATCGAAATCTTCATACTCTTCGTGATCTTCCAAAAGAAGCATTTAAAATCTGTTTTGTAATAGTTAGCCTCTTAATGATTTATAATAGTAATGTGTAGGTTTTAAAGCTTGTAACAAGTAATCTCCAAAATATTTACTACCTGGTTTTAGGACTTATTCACCGAAAACAGGCAGTGCTGTAGAAGCCCCTGGAGCTTAATGAAACGCTCTCTGATGCCGCCACAAAAACTGCTTTGGAGATTTGGCAGTCACTGTTCACCTTAGCTATGAACCAAGCAGTTTATAGAGGGGAAAAAGTCCACCTAAAGTACTGTGGCTTCCCTTTCCACCGCATCTTTGTTTCGTAATCAGGACTTTATACTGTGAGCAATTTAGAATGTCTATATTGATTAAACCTTAGGAGTCGTCACTTTAAATTCTATCTGGTATTCTGCAAACTATAATGAACATTACCGAATGCGCGGCGTCTTCTGGGAAACACCTTGAGATTATCAAGTTTAATTTCCCCTAGGAAGTTCTTACAGCAGTGCAATCAAGTTGACTTTTACTCTCTGTAATGGAAGAAGATTTAATCTACAATTTTTCATCCACCAACATTTCCTAATTTTCTTCTTTCAAAAAAGCTGTAGAACAGAGTTTTGCTCTGGTTTTAGGTTACTGCTATAGTTTTTCCCATAGTGCAACTAATGAATATCCCTTCCCTTCTTAGTATGCTGAATACGTACAAGCAGCTTAAACCCTATGGTTGGTAAGGAATTTATGTAAATATTGCAATTAAATTTCATCTGTAATAATAGGTGACCTTTAATCTAGTATATATTGAGTCCCCTAATCTCTGAGATTGTAATTGAGTGATGAAGATGCAAGGCTTCATGAAAGAAAAGCAGATCATAAGAAAATAATATTTTTTTTGTGTAAACCACAATTTTCCAATTACTGCTCTCAGCTGGGACAGAAAAACATCTAACTCATGATATATTCTGATCCAAAATTAATCCTTTTGTAACCGTTCCTTTCTTGATTAAAGACTAGTTTTACTTTCTTCTGGGCAAAATCCTCAACCCCTGTGGTAATTTTAATATGAATTGTTTTTTTTTTTCTCTTTCCCAGGATATTATTAAAGTATAAGCATATTGGCAAATACAGGTTTAAATAATAGAGCGAGGTATCTGGATAATTCATTCGAATGATCTTACTACCTACCAACATTCCTTTGAGTGAAAGGTATCTAGTATATGCAAAAAAGACAAGTCTCTGAGAAGTGGGAAAGCTTTCTTTTTTCAATTTAGGAAGTAAATACCCAGTTATTATCAATATTTTTAAGATAGGCAAAGGTGGTTGTAGATGCTGAATAAAGGAAGAATTAAGGTTTAGGTGACATGATACGTGCACAGTAAAATAGGGGTAAGATTTGAGTGGCCAGAAATTCCGGTCGAATATTGATGGAAACATTTGTTGTGCCTTTGCAGCACGGAAGAGAAATATTTAAAGATTGGCTGTGCTTACAGCGTCTGTGTACGTGCCAACAGAATCATGCAAGAAAACCGTCAACTGTTACAGTGATCTTGTTGGTAAAGGAGTTTGAAACGTAATGATAAAAAGTGCTGTGTTATTTTATTTACAGAAATTCAGCCTCCTGGTGAGTGCGTTACCTGACATGTAACAGAGCCCGGTTCCTTGGCACAGGATGAGAAATCATTCCCATTTCAGACAGGGGTAAAAACAAATGTAAATTTTATATGAAACAAAGTTTAAAAATCCATATTTTGGAGTTGACAGATTTTTTTTTTAATCTCTGTATTATAGAACTACATTAAAAAAGAAAGTGATTTATACTTAAAACCTCAAAACATATGACTAGCTTATAGTATACTACAGCAGAAATTCTAATTACATCAAAAAATATAAGTTGAGTGGCTTTTTTTATCTTTGAAACAGAATTTCATTGACATTGATTTGGTCTCATTGAACATAAAGATTTTTATTTTTTTCTTCTTCTTCTTTTTAAATTCCAAGGAAAAATGCAACTCAGAAAATGCTAAACCATCTTCTCTATTTCCTTTAAATCTTCTCTGGTTAAGAATCATTAGTTAAGACATGAATAGCCTTTATAAACTGTGAATGAGATCGACTCACTTCCTACACTTAGAATTACACGTAAATCCTTTTAAAGGTTGAAGTATTCAAGCACTTTTCAGTCTCCTTAGGATGGGTTATGTCAAGAGAGGACCCCACAGGAATTTGAAAGAAATCCACCGTGTCCCCACCTATAAATGAAAGAAGATTGATAAATATCCTGTGAAGGATAAATTAGAGGTGTTTCGGGAGAACAAAGACACAAAAGCAACAGAGGGGAAAAGATTTTAAGTAACTGGCATGTCACTAGGTGTTTAAGGTGGCTGATAGGTGAACAGGGAGGAGCAAGGAGCGTTCGTTCTCTGTTTCTACTTCAAAGAGCCTGTTAGAGACTTAGATTGGTTCCTGTGGAGTGGGAGGGATGGGTGTCTGATTGCAGAGAGAGATCTGAAGATACACTGTAAATAAAATACTTTAATCATTATAGAAATGAGACAGACACAAGAAGTGAAAAAAATAACTGAAAACACAAATATAGCAAAGGATGGATTTTTTTTTAAGATGAGAGTTCTGTTTTCTTGTATGGCACGTGGGAAAGAGCTACAAAGGGAACAGAAACGTTATTTTGCCCAGTGTCTCCACAGGATGAGGGGTAATGGGTTCAAACTGGAAGAGTGTAGATTTAGACTGGGAATTAGAATGAAATTCTAATCCCAGGGATGGATGCTGTGAACCTGGAGGTGTTCAAGGCCAGGCTGGAGGAGGCCTTGAGCAACCTGGTCTGGTGGGAGGTGTGTGGCGGTTGGAACTAGATGATCTTTGAGGTCCCTTCCAACCCAAACCATTCTATGATTCTATAAATGGAAGCATAAACACAGCAATTGAGAAGATAAAAGTAGTGGGAAGGTTGTGGAGTTTACAAGCATGAGATTAAAAATGGGAGTTAAGAGTTGTTAATGTGTTAATGAGTAGTGGTAGATGACAGTGTGAGCCGAATGCAACAGACACAGCTCCAAAAGAAAGAGGAGGAAAGATACTTAGCTGTGGGAGAGGGCAGTTCAACAGGCAGAGATCATGCTTGCTTTGTGAGTGATTAAGACTTCTTTTCCGAAAACCAGTACAGAAATGGGCCAGCAGGAAACCTCCCATGTGCAAAAGTTGATTCTTCTTTGCAAATACAGTCCAGAAGATTGCAGGTGCATATTTGCTCTCCTTAAGTCATTTTTTCCTAAAAATTGTTTCCTCACTCTCCTGTCCTCGTAATTGTTTACTGAAAATAAAAGGACTTGATGGTGAATACAAGTTTCATAAATGCCAAGACGGTTTTGCAGTATGAATTTAAAGTGTGGCTTGAACTAAATTGATATTTTGTAGGTTGCTCATGTTGTTTATGTAGGCCCCTAATCACTTGAGGTATGTTTAAGCTTTTTAACTGATGGTTAGTGCATTCAAATGAGTAAATTAATCTCTTGGGTACACGGCAACTCGGCGTACCTGGGGTCACAGTGCATAAAGTTGTTTTTTGTTGCTATCTACAGATTGTCTTGACATGCAGCATATACCCACAGGGTCAGAAGAGTTGCCCTTTGATTACATGTACAATAATCTAGATCTCCCAAGGTATTCAAGTGGTTAATTAAATATCAAGTAATTGCTAAAACTACTAAATGACATTTAATTAGTATGTTAATTGATATCAAATTTGCTCTCACTATCTTGTTTTATGTTAATAAAATCCCTAAACATTTCTTCGAAGTAGATTAGGAAACAATGTGCTTCAAATGTACTAATGCAAAACAGCCTTAAGCATCACTTCTGCTCATGGAACGTAGCTTCTGACTTAAATTTTTATCCCAGCTGTTTTACTTTGTCTATCTTTAAACTTACTTTGTGCTAAGAGTGTATTATATTTAGTAGGATAGACCTCTCTTGGAATGGATTTTGATTTTTCTAAGCCTGTAATCCCTTAGACATCTATCTAAAGTGTGATAACTGTTTAAAGGAAATCTAGGGCTGCCTCTCTTCCCTTCGGCACCTTCCGAGTAGAGACAGTGACGCACGTGGGGAATGCTCAGTGCCTCCGTTCCGCTAAGGGGAGTGATGGATTTCTGTGCTGCCTCCCAGTGTGGCATGTAGAAATCTCTGCTTCACGCATAATACAAAGTTAAGATCAGAATATTCAGTGAGTGATGATTCTGCAGCAGCAGAATGCTGCCCTGGTGTTGGTTCGCACAAGGAAGGGGAACACCCTCCTCCCCGTGAGCCTACCCAGGGAACAGCCCTGCTTTACTGTTCGGCTTGAGCCTTCCAGAAGTTTCACTGCTTTCTTTGATTGAAGAGCTCAACTATAAATATAGATTCATATAGAAATACATACGCGTGTAGAAAAGAGATGCTTTCAGGTTTGGGTCCAGAAAAAGACTGACTGAACTCCAGACTGACAAAAGCCCCAACCTTGTCCTTCCCTTCCAGCCACTAAAGTGTTCCCAGTGGCCTCATCAAGAACAGACCAAAGTTGAATCTACTAAGAAAAAAGTTGCTTTCATAACATTTTGTAACTGCAAAAAAATCCCTATGAATATTCATACGAATTTTCAAATGAATTCCTTTCAGCTGTGCTCGTGCCTTTTGTGTGTCAGCTTTCTGTGGAGTTTCTTCTGCATTTTACTGGTGCCAATGCACAGAGAGAGTTGCTTTAACATTCGGGACCACAAAAAGCAAAGTCTGATTTATTCTCCATGAACATTCACACCCAATTACTTCAGAAGAGTCCAACTGGGGAATAGAAACAATGGTGTATGACCACTAAACTACTGGCTCTGATCCTAACCCTTCCTGGCTTCACAGTCTGGAGTATCCATGTAGGCAATATAAACACTGTAAAGGGAAGCGGGCAGAGGAGGGACTGTCAGAGAACTTTGAATTACGAATAAAGGAAATCATGATCTGTTTATTCATGGATATGTCACAGAAAAAAGAGACAAAATTGGTGAAATAAATTATTCATTACAAAGTACTCAGCTCTAGTTTTGTGTCATCCAAATACTGCTGTAGAACGCAGAATGCAGCAGAATGATCACGATAGGCAAAATATGCTGATTTTCAACTATTTTGTGATTATTTGAACTTCACTGGCTTCTTACGTATGACATTGATTTCATAAATTATTTCACACAATATGTATATTTTTTTAATTTTCTCTTTGGATATATTGTGATCGTCTGCATTTACTAATACAACGTTTTTAGCAACAATGTAATATTTTAAACTTTCTGTGATACAAGTGGATTTATTGCTGTTACTTGTAAGTAGCCTTTCTATCAGTTCAGAATGTCCTCTGCAAAGTTCATGCTAGTTGTAGAACTCATATACACTGAAATAATGATGCATGTGACTGTAAAGATGAATGATACATACAAACAGTAGCGTATTTAGAAGTTGTGTAGACTTAAATTCTTGAAAAATAATGTACAGGTACAAAGACATTTCCAAATTGACATGTTTGTTTATAAAAATCTTGAACTTGTCATAGGAGATAAAATTTTGCTGCCGCTTTGAGTCCCCTTTCTGCCTTGTCCAGTAGCCCGCTCAGATAATGTCAGCCCCAAAAGGGTTTTAAAATAGACTCCAGCTCCCCCAGTAGCAGATACGGCTGTTTGCAGTCATCATCAGCAGCAAACGTTCTCTGCTCTCCCAACATCTGCATTGTCTTCTCCTGCTTTCCACCTCCTCTTAATCAGTGTCTTGCCTTTGCCTTGAGCTTTGTGGGCCCCTCCTCTCCTGCTGCATCCTGAGGGGTGGAGAAGGTCCAGCTCCGGCTCTGGTGTCCCTGACAGCTGTCCTTCTGCCACCGTGCTTTCCTGAGCACTGAGGGAGGCCTTATACCACAATACGCTGTGCCTCTTCTCTTTCATAGCAAGCAGTTCCAAGGCACTGCCAAATCATTAGGTAAGTTACTGTATTCTGAACTCCCAGTAGGAATTCCGTGGAAGCCACCGCTTCGGACAGGAGCGAGACCCAGCTAATCAGCTGCTTATCGCAGAGCAGCAGCTCCTGCTCCCACTGTGGGACTGGGGACATTACGTGGTGCAGCGAACAGCAGCTCCTTGCAGTGGACCCCAGGAGCTCCACAGAGCCTGAGCCCAGAGCCAGCCCACAGTGGACCAGGCAGGGGTCACCAGCACCCGGACCCCCTTTAGACAACCCGGGAGCCACAGCCTACCGCCAGCACCGATACAGAACCTGCGTGTTTGTGCCATCAGCAGCCCACCGCCTTCACAGAGGAGGCTGAAGCTCCCATCTCACTAGGGCAGGTTGCACAGAGAGTGTCTTGCTTCTGCGTCAGGACCGGCTTCTGGCTCCTACGAGGATTGCACGAGCAGTCTCAGCTCCACACCCACCATTTTCCCTTCTCCACTTTTAAGTGTTTTATGGCTGCAGCTTCTTCATAGTCTTACTGGATGCATTTTCCCTGTCTCATAGTTCAAAGCAGCGTTACTGATGTGCTCTATATACATCTTTATGGATATCAAAAGAAAGAAGCATGTAGGCACCAGAGCTGGGTAATGAAAGGAGGTGTAACATACCCTGACTGCAACAGAGCGTGAGCAGTTCTGCAATCCACATTTCATTATTTTATCCTTTGCAGAATTGCAAGAAATTGTAATGCTTAAGATTATTCACCTGCTTTTGGATTTTCTTTATTCATTATTTCTTCTTTAGTAAAGATTAATATTTGATTACTAATTCTGTATTCCAAAGTCTTCTGCTAAGGGCTGGAGTATGAGTAATACCTGTCTTAGCTATGATTGCTGGTTGCTTTGAGTATAATTTGGGGCATGTCTTCTAGCAAACTACACAGCTTAAAATAGAATAGTAATTTGGGCTGTAAATACACCAGCGCTGGTGTTAATGCTTTACAGCATCACTGGATTTTCATTTTCATTGCAAAATTAGAGAAGTGACCGGTTCTCACCAAGTGCTAAGCCAGTAGTTGATTATTTTCTGCATGGCTAATATGATTTCAGTTGTTTCCATTCTGTTTCTTCAGGCGTGAAATGCATTGTAGATCATTCAGCTGATTAAGAAGAGATGTACTTTTCCTTTGAACCATTTGTCCAGCAAGGTAAGTCTGAGCCCACCAGTTAAGAACGGGCAACGTTAAGCAAAAGTTGAAGCAGCTGCTGTGTAATGATATTGGCCTTACAGCCCTGTCTGCAACAACACTCCCAACAGGGCTCAGCCGTGATGCACATCGCTGTGGACACACGATGGAAATTTATACGATGACTTTAAAAGGAGGGACACAATTTTTAGGCATATATATATATATATACGTATGAAAAGATAACAAAACATAATTGAACATAGATAACAACCTAGTTTGTAAGACCTCAGAACTTGTTTCCCACTAGAAATAGAGCAATAAAGGGAAAGGGGGTTGACTTTTCTGTTGCTACAGTGAGGTTGTGGTGATGTATGAGCAGAATAGCTATCGATCGGCATTGTAAAATTGCTACAGCAGCCATGCCCCCCCAGGTTATTGCCACATGTATTTTCACATTTAACACGCAGAACCTCGTTTAGTCTATTAAATACAGAAAAATACTGAGCTTAGAAGAAGATATAACTGGTTTATAAATGATGAACATGTTTTCAGCATGTCCTAAATTAATAATATATTTTACTTACATAAAGTTTTCAGGTATCTTAATAGTTTAGGAGGTTGGATGCTTAACTTATTTTATAAATATATATACAACTGAGTGTGTCTATGTATATGTTTGTATAATTTTCTAATAGTTAGCTTTTTTTAACGTGCTCCATTTTTATAATGTATGCATCTGCCAACTGCAAAAATTTACATTTCACATCTACCCACATAAATAAGAACAGTGACCTCTCCATGTATATAAATATAGACGCACAGAAGCTTGGGACTGAAAAGTTAACATTCAAAGGTGGTAGAGTGGGAGTCTTCAGATGGGAATCTGTCACATATGGCCTGTGAGGAACAACCAAGTGACCCAGCAGCGAGCTCAGAGGGGATTTGCTGGGACTCCCCTGTGTGAACACACACTCGACAGAGCCACCGTGCACAGAATCACAGAATCGTTATGGTTGGAAAGGACCTCCAGGGTCATCAAGTCCAACCTTTCTCCTAGCATCTCTCT